>CM066579.1:4155872-4385872 GCA_033816785.1 Picus viridis | reverse complement strand
GGGGAGGGGTCTAGAGCACAGCCCTGTGAGGAGAGGCTGAGGGAGCTGGGGTTGCTTAGCCTGGAGAAGGGGAAGCTCAGGGAGACCTTCTTGCTCTCTCCAACTCCCTGAAGGAGGTTGTAGCCAGGTGGGGGTTGGTCTCTTCTCCCAGGCACCCAGCACCAGAACAAGAGGACACAGTCTCAAGCTGTGCCAGGGGAACTATAGGCTGTAGGTGAGGAGAAAGTTCTTTCCAGAAAGAGAGATTGGCCATTGGAATGTGCTGCCCAGGGAGGTGGTGGAGTCCCCATCCCTGGAGGTGTTCAAGAAAGGCTTGGATGTGGCACTTGGAACCATGGTTTAGTTGTCAGGAGGTGTTAGGTATTAGGTGACAAGCTGGACTTGATGATCTCTGAGGTCTTTTCCAACCTTATTGATTCTATGGTTCTATGATCCAGTTCCAACCCCTGCCATGGGCAGGGACACCTCACACTACAGCAGGTTGCTCTCAGCCACATCCAGCTCAACCTTAAAAACTTCCAAGGATGAGGCTTCCACCACCTCCCTGGGCAACCTGTGCCAGTGTCTCACCACCCTCATGGGGAAGAATTTCTTCCTAATGATGTTCTGCCTGAATCTTCCAGTGCCTGTGCCTGTCCCACTGATCTCACCTCCACCTCCAGCCTCACCTTCAAGGCTGGCTGAGTCTAGTCTATGCACTTTCTCACAGCTCTTTCTGGTAACTTACCATTTTCCCTGGAGTTTGCGCTGAGGTTGCACAGCTGGACTCTATCAAAACTAAGCCTGGGATCACAAGCAGCTAACTCCTAGAAGGAGAATCACAAGTTGAGGGAGGAGCAAGGAAAAGTCCTGTTTTGATAGGATTGGGTGCTACAACTTTCCAAGGTTTTCGGGGGAGCTGTGGCTCTAAGCTGCAGATGGCAATGCTTGCTCAGCTTTGCCAAACCAAATACCTAGGAGATGGACCGCTGAACTGAAACCAAATGCAATGGTCCAGGCACCTACAGTCAGCTATTTCTCTTTCTGCAAGCAGAGTGAATAGATGTTCACAAGCAGTATCACAGTATCACAGTATCACTGAGGTTGGAAGAGACCTCGAAGATCATCGAGTCCAACCTGGCACCACAGACCCCATGACTAAACCATGGCACCAAGTGCCACATCCAATCCCCTCTTGAACACCTCCAGGGACAGTGATTCCACCACCTCCCTGGGCAGCACATTCCAGTGGGCAATTACTCTCTATGTGAAGAAGTTTCTCCTCACCTCCAGCCTAAACTTCCCCTGTTGCAGCTTGAGACTGTGTCCTCTTGTTCTGGTGCTGCTTGCCTGGGAGAAGAGACCAACCCCCTCCTGGCTACAACCACCTTTCAGGTAGTTGTAGGGAGCAATGAGGTTGCCCCTGAGCAAAACAAATGGTTAATCATAGAATCATAGAATTGTCAGGGTTGGAAGGCACCTCAAGAATCATCCAGTTCTAACCCCCTTGCCATGGCCAGGGACACCTCACACTACAGCAGGTTGCTCACAGCCACAGCCAGCCTGGCTGCAAAAACCTCCAGGTATGAGGCTGCCACCACCTCCCTGGGCAGCCTGTTGCCCAGGGATGTGTCCACCAGCCCAGAAACCCAGGAATCCTGGAGAGAGAATGCTGCAGAAGTTTAAATTGTGATAAATATTCCAGGTCTCAGCTGGGGAAGAAGCCAGACCAGGTGGGTAGTTCAGTAACTCTGCAGGAGCTGTGTGACTCCATCGTCAGCTCCTGGCCCTTCCACAGACCTTCCTGTGCAATTGAAGGCAAGATGTGAAGTTCCAAACTTGGACACTAAAATGCCCCAAGGATGGGGATGTAGTCCCAGTAATACCAGTGTATGGAATGGAATGGAATGGAATGGAATGGAATGGAATGGAATGGAATGGAATGGAATGGAATGGAATGGAGTGGAATGGAGTGGAATAGAATAGAATAGAATAGAATAGAATAGAATAGAATAGAATAGAATAGAATAGAATAGAATAGAATAGAATAGAATAGAATAGAATAGAATAGAATAGAATAGAATAGAATGGAATGGAATGGAATGGAATGGAATGGAATAGAATAGAATAGAATAGAATAGAATAGAATAGAATAGAATAGAATAGAATAGAATAGAATAGAATAGACCAACCCAGGTTGAAAAAGACCATTGAGATCATCAAGTCGAACCTATCACCCAACACCACCTAAACAACTAAACCATGGCACTAAGCACCCCATTGAGTCTCCTCCTAAACACCTCCAGGGATGGTGACTCCACCACCTCCCTGGGCAGCCCATTCCAGTGGCCAACTACTCTTTCTGTGTAAAATTTCTTCCTAACCTCCAGCCTAAACCTCCCCTGGCACAGCCTGAGACTGCGTATGCATGTAAGACTTTCAACTGATCCATAAAAGGCCTTACAGCAGCCTTTCAGTATCTGAAGGAGGCCACAGGAGAGCTGGGGAGGGACATTTAACAAAGGCTGGGAGTGATAGGATGAGGCACAATGTCTTTGAGTTGGAAGGGGAAAGGGGAGAGTGAGATTGGAGACTAGGAAGAAATTCTTTCCAGTGAGGGTGAGGAGACACTGGGACAGGTTGCCCAGGGAGGTGGTGCGTGTCCCTTCCCTGATGGTGTTCAAGGGCAGGCTGGATGAGGCCTTGAGCAAGCTGGGCTGGTGGGAGGTGTCCCTGCCCATGGCAGGGGTTGGAACTGGATGATCTTTAAGGTCCCTTCCAACCCAAGCCATTCTATAATTCTATGTGAAGTCATTGGACCTCAGCTCCACTGGTTTTAACATTAGTTACTATGTCAGAGTTTAGAGAACCTCATTTCAGCCTCCCCCACCCTTCTCCTGAACCATGGAGGAATCTCACTGTGCTCTTACATGCCAGGAGAGAGCAGTTAAAGTCCATGGAAGGTTTGGCTTCTGCCTGTTTTTCCTAGACTACTCTGAGTCTCTGCTGAGAATACCCAGGTTTAAAGTGCTGTCTTAGGTTATATGCCTGTTGTGCTGCACTTTATGGCTGTCACTCTGAATTGTATGCAGTTATAGGCAGCCACAAATGTCAGTCCATTATTGATCCAAATATTTCCTCCAGAGCCAACCTGGGGGTTTCTGCACAGCCCTGCACCCTGTGGATGGGGCTCAAGAGCAAGCTGTCACTGAAGCAGCCTGGAGTGGCACCTTGCTGTCTAGTTCCCCTCCCAACAAACCCCAAATGCTGGTCTCTATGCTTGCACTCAAATGCTTCCTTCTCATGTGCACTCTATATTAACCACCAGAGAGAAGAAAGGGAGACAGGCAGGTGTGGAGAGAGAGGAAAAAAAGCCTATGAAACTCACTGGAACAAGCGGGATCATTTCCAAGTCCTTTACTAGGTGTTAGATCAAGCCCAAAGGAGTCACCAGCTGGGATCCAATTTGTCTGCAATGAATGCAGAACAAGGGTTCAAGCAATTGGTTAAGCACTGCTGCCTGCCCAGTAGAAACAACACATCTCTCAGGGTCTCCAGGGGAAGACTCTGCTGCCTGCCTGCCCCAAACCCAAACTCCAAGATGCTGCCCCCTCCCTCCTTTGTAAATCAGGTGATTTTTCTCCTCCCATCACCCCACTACTGACTGCACTAAATGCCAAACCAAGGTGAGCTGGCTCTCCCCCACCAATGACTTGCATTTAAATTGCTTTTAGCAGCATTGCAGGAGCCCTGTGTCACCACTGTCAGATTGGATTCCCAGAGAGAGTCAGAGAATCATAGAATCAACCAGGTTGGAAAAGACCTCAGAGAGCATCAAGTCCAACCTGTCACCTAATACCTAACACCTCCTGACAACTAAACCATTGCTCCAAGTGCCACATCCAATCCCCTCTTGAACACCTCCAGGGATGGGGACTCCATCACCTCCCTGGGCAGCACATTCTAGTGGCTAACAACTCTCTCTGGGAAGAACTTTCTCCTCACCTCCAGCCTAAACTTCCCCTGGCACAACTTGAGACTGTGTCCTCCTGTTCTGGCCAATCTCTCTTGCTGGGAAGAACTTCTTCCTAACATCCAGCTTAAACCTCCCCTGGCACAGCTTGAGACTGTGTCCTCTTGTTCTGGTGCTTGGTGCCTGGGAGAAGAGACCAACCCCCACCTGGCTACAACCTCCCTTCAGGGAGTTGGAGAGAGCAATGAGGTCTCTCCTGAGCCTCCTCTTCTCCAGGCTAAGCAACCCCAGCTCCCTCAGCCTCTCCTCACAGGGCTGTGCTCCACACCCCTCCCCAGCCTCATTGCCCTTCTCTGAACACATTCAAGCAACTCAACATCATTGCTAAACTGAGCTACAAGAAAATGCCTCAAAATGCAGGTCTGGCTCTAAGCAGAAGCTGAGTTAGCCTAGGGGCTGTCAGGAAAGGTAAACAAGCTAAAGCCAAGCCTGCTTCACCCTGGACAATACTTTAGGAACCCCAGCTCCCTCAGCCTCTCCTCACAGGGCTGTGCTCCACACCCTCCCCAGCTTCGTTGCCCTTCTCTGGACACCTTCCAGCAACTCAACATCTTTCCTAAGCTGAGGGGCCCAGAACTGGAGGCAGGACTCAAGGTGTGGCCTAACCAGCGCTACAAACTGAGATCCCTCTTGAAGAGTTCCTTTCAAGCCGGCTCCTCCCTTGTTTCACAAGTCTCTCTGTAATTCCTTGTTTGCTGTTTGCTTTGGTTGAGGGTCACCTTCCTCTTTGACAGGATGGGTTCTGGGGGGCAGCTTGGTGTGTTTGATCCGCACAGGCTGTTTCCAGCCGCGCCGCTTATCTCAGCAGCTGGAGTTCTATCCCGGCCCTCTTCCCAGGGTGGCCTCTGCAAGCAGCCCTACAGTGGGCCAAGGATCATTTCAAATGGACAGCTTGGGATGCAGCCATCCTGCTCTGGAGAGCAAGAGCAGTTAACGATGTGGCTACGGGCTCACATGTGGGTTGGGCTCAGCGCCAGGGAACTGTCCCAAGCACCTTTCATTTACCAGCGCGGCCAAAGCCAGAGATGACTCTCGTGGGAAATGAGCAAGCAAACTTGGAGCTACGTGCAAGATGCAGAGTCACAAGGGCTTGATCTGGGAGATAACTCCCCTCCAGTGCTCAGTGGTTTCTAGCTGTGATGTTTGGTCTCTCCAGAAAATCACTTACAAAAGGCACCGTACATTTCAGGGCTGGATTCTGAGCGAAGATCCCAAAGCTTTGGATGCTCAGACGGCGGGGCACAGCCAATGTTTCGCTTCACTACCATCTCTAAAACATTGCATTAGCTTTATGTCACAAGAGGAGGCTCAGGGGAGACCTTCTTGCTCCCTACAACTACCTGGAGGGAGGTTGTAGCCAGGAAGTTGTAGCCAGCTGGGGGTTGGTCTCTTCTCCCAGGCAACCAGCAGCAGAACAAGAGCACACAGTCTCAAGCTGTGCCAGGGGAAGTTTAGGCTGGAGGTGAGGAGAAAGTTCTTCCCAGAGAGAGTTGTTAGCCATTGGAATGTGCTGCCCAGGGAGGTGGTGGAGTCCCAATCCCTGGAGGTGTTCAAGAGGGGACTGGACGTGGCACTCGGAGCCATGGTTTAGTAGTCAGGAGGTGTTGGGTGACAGGTTGGACTTGATGATCTCTGAGGCCTTTTCCAACCTTATTGATTCTATGATTCTATGATTCTATGCTCAAGTCCCCTAATCACCCCTGTGGCTCTCTGTTGGACTCTCTCCACCAGGGATCTGTCTCTTTTGAAGTGGTGAAGCTCAAAACTGGACACAGTATTCCAGATGTGGTATCACCAGGGCAGAGTAGAGGGGGAGAAGAACCTCCCTAGACCTGCTGGACACACTGCTCTTGCTGCACCCCAGGATCCCAGTGGCTCTCTTGGCCACAAGGACACACTGCTGTCCCATGGAGACCTTGCTGTCCACCAGGACTCCCAGGTCTTTCTCCGTGGAGCTGCCTCCCAGTTGAGCAAACCCTAACCTGTCCTGGTGCCTGTTGTTATTCCTCCCCAGATGCAGGAGAAGTAAAATCACTGAGCAGAATTAGCTCTGGTTTATCTCAAATCAGGGCAGGGTTGCTTCTCATGGCTAATGGGTCCTCATGGCTTGTTTAGGAAGGGAAGTTTAGGCTGGAGGTGAGGAGAAAGTTCTTCCCAGAGAGAGTCGTTAGCCACTGGAATGTGCTGCCCAGGGAGGTGGTGGAGTCACCATCCCTGGAGGTGTTCAAGAGGGGATTGGATGTGGCACTTGGTGCCGTGGTCTAGTCATGAGATTGTGGTGACAGGTTGGACTTGATGATCTCTGAGGTCTCTTCCAACCTTGGTGATACTGTGAGACTGTGAAATAAAAGGTAAAACGTCCTTTTGATCTTGGTCTGCAGCCAGGTCCATTCAAGGTTCCCTCCTCAGCTTGCCCCATGGGCTTGCCCAGGGCCTCCCTGCCTGTGGTGCTGATTGCAAGGTCTGCTTGCTTGTTCCAACCTTTCAAGTTTCTTTCTGAAGCCTTTCTTAAAGTGATAAAATGCAGACATTGAATGTGGGAGCAGTAGGGGTTGTTTTCTCCCTTGGCCTGGGCCTGCTTCAGCCATTTCTCTGAAAAACAGCAGAGGACAACTGATCCCAGGAGGGGGCTGGGGGAGCAGCTGCTGGCAGATCCCTATAGAAACCTTGGGATTTAACTGCTTCTTTCCTCAGCATCGAAGACATAGCAACAATAAAGGATGAAATCAAGCTCTTTGTGTCACTGATCCTGTTCCCCATCAGTTTTTCCTTCCAGGTGCCTCAAAGATTGGTCTTTTTTTGTTGTTTGCTTGTGACTGAAACCTTCTTGAGCTGCTCTGTCACGTGGTGGGGCACAGACTCCTGAAGCCTTTGCTATCATCTCAGAATAATCCCAGCAGATTACAGGGGCTCACCCAGGTAAACAAGCAAAGAGAATGTCAGCATGCAACCTGGGAAACACTTCCCTTCCTAAACAAGCCATGAGGACCCATTAGCCATGAGAAGCAACCCTGCCCTGATTTGAGATAAACCAGAGCTAATTCTGCTCAGTGATTTTACTTCTCCTGCATCTGGGGAGGAATAACAACAGGCACCAGGACAGGTTAGGGTTTGCTCAACTGGGAGGCAGCTCCACGGAGAAAGACCTGGGAGTCCTGGTGGACAGCAAGGTCTCCATGGGACAGCAGTGTGTCCTTGTGGCCAAGAGAGCCACTGGGATCCTGGGGTGCAGCAAGAGCAGTGTGTCCAGCAGGTCTAGGGAGGTTCTTCTCCCCCTCTACTCTGCCCTGGTGATATCACATCTGGAATACTGTGTCCAGTTTTGAGCTTCCCCACTTCAAAAGAGACAGATCCCTGCTGGAGAGAGTCCAACAGAGAGCCACAGGGGTGATTAGGGGACTTGAGCATAGAATCATAGAATCAATAAGATTGGAAAAGACCTCAGAGATCATCGAGTCCAACCTGTCACCCAACACCTCCTGACTACTAAACCTTGGCTCCGAGTGCCACATCCAATCCCCTCTTGAACACCTCCAGGGATGGGGACTCCACCACCTCCCTGGGCAGCACATTCCAATGGCTAACAACTCTCTCTAGGAAGAACTTTCTCCTCACCTCCAGCCTAAACTTCCCCTGGCACAGCTTGAGACTGTGTGCTCTTGTTCTGCTGCTGGTTGCCTGGGAGAAGAGACCAACCCCCAGCTGGTTACAACCTCCCTTCAGGGAGTTGGAGAGAGCAAGAAGGTCTCCCTGAGCCTCCTCATCTCCAGGCTAAGCAACCCCAGCTCCCTCAGCCTCTCCTCACAGGGCTGTGCTCAAGGCCCCTCCCCAGCCCCATTGTCCTTCTCTAGACACGTTCAAGAGTGTCAATGTCCTTCTTAAATTGAGGGACCCAGAACTGGACACCCTATGAAGAGAGACTGAGAGCCCTGGGGCAGTTTAGTCTGGAGCAGAGAAGGCTGAGAAGGGATCTGATCAGTGTCTACCAATATCTGAGGGTTAGGTGTCAAGTGGAGCCGGGCAAGATGACCTTTGAGGGTCCCTTCCAGCCTGATGCAATCTGTAAATCTCTAATTACCATCACAATTGGGTTTTATCAGCAGGCTTGGGCTTGAAACTGGCTTTGTATGTATTTGTCTGTGTTTCATTTTATTGGTTTTATTTTTCATTGAAGTAGATCCAGTTTTTCAATCCATAGGTCTCTCTTCCTTATTCCTTTGCTCTTGGAAGGAGGGAGGTGGAAAGATTCCAGTATCCAGGTGAAAAGTATTCCAGTATCTGAAGAGGGCAACGAAAAAGCTGGGGAGGGACTTTTGAGGGTGTCAGGGAGTGATAGGACTGGGGGAATGGAGCAAAACTAGAAATGGGGAGATTGAGATTGGATATGAGGAAGAAGTTGTTCCCCATGAGGGTGGTGAGAGCCTGGCACAGGTTGCCCAGGGAGGTGGTGGCAGCCTCCTGCCTGGAGGTGTTTGCAGCCAGGCTGGATGTGGCTGTGAGCAGCCTGCTGTAGTGTGAGGTGTCCCTGCTCATGGCAGGGGGGTTGGAGCTGAATGATCCTTGAGCTCCCTTCCAACCCTAACAATTCTATGATATGATTCTATTCCAGGTGAGATCTTGAGTGGACATCACATTGATGGCTGCCTGGCAGCTTCCACAAACAATCTCTCTTCAGGAACAGAAGAAGAAGAGAGAGAAACACTCCACTGGGTGAAGAGAACAGGTCCAGTAAGGAGTTAAACGTGGTAGCATCTGTTCACTGTTTGTGTATGCAACTTGCCAGTAGTTGCAAAACTACCTTCTCTGGGAAGATGGGGGGGGAGGGAGGGAGGGGGAGAGAAAGAAACATTCCTGCAGTATTTTTTTCTCCTCATGTGCAGAGCATGATGTCAGCCTGGCAGAGGAATTGAAAAATAAACAGTAACACACATTTTTACCAAACAGAAAAAAGCATCACTTGCAAAGGCAATAAAAGAGTGAGTGTGAGAGGCTCTGTCTCTTGCTCTCTTCATGGCTGATGTAGGCAGGTGGGATCACAGCAGGCACTTTCTGCAGGACTGTGTGGTGCAGAGCCAGTTGGACCATCTGGATGAGGGGATTGAGTCAGTCATCAGCAAATTTGCAGATGACACCAAGCTGGGAGCAGATGTTGATCTGTTAGAGGACAGAAGGGCTCTGCAGAGGGACCTTGACAGGCTGGAGAGATGGGCAGAGACCAACAGGATGGCATTCAACAAGTCCAAGTGCTGGGTGCTGCACTTTGGCCACAGCAACCCCATGCAGTGCTACAGGCTGGGGTCAGAGTGGCTGAAGAGCAGCCAGGCAGAAAGGGACCTGGGGGTAGTGGTTGACAGCAGCTGAACATGAGGCAGCAGTGTGCCCAGGTGGCCAAGAACGCCAATGGCATCCTGGCCTGCATTAGGAACAGTGTGGCCAGCAGGAGCAGGGAAGTCATTCTGCCCTGTGCTCAGCACTGGTTAGGCCACACCTTGAGTCCTGTGTCCAGTTCTGGGCCCCTCAGTTTAGGAAGGACATTGAGGCACTTGAAAGTGTCCAGAGAAGGGCAAGGAGGCTGGGGAGGGGTCTGGAGCACAGCCCTGTGAGGAGAGGCTGAGGGAGCTGGGGTTGCTTAGCCTGCAGAAGAGGAGGCTCAGGGAGACCTTCTTGCTCTCTCCAACTCTCTGAATGGAGGTTGTAGCCAGGTGGGGGTTGGTCTCTTCTCTCAGGCAAGCAGCAGCAGAACAAGAGGACACAGTGTGAAGCTGTGTCAGGGGAGGTTTAGGCTGGAGGTGAGGAGAAAGTTCTTCCCAGCAAGAGGAATTGGCCACTGGAATGTGCTGCCCAGGGAGGTGGTGGAGTCCCCATCCCTGGAGGTGTTCATAACATGTGGCCGTGGCACTCTGGGGTATAATGGCCGTGGTGGCACTGGGTTAGCAGTTGGACCTGATGATCTTGGAGGTCTTTTCCAACCTTAATGCTTCTATGATGATTTGTTTCAACAACTCTTGGCACTGCCCTGAGCTCTTCTGCCAGGCAGCTCTCAGTAAAGCTCTTCCCATGACGGTGGGTAAAATGCTGCAGAGAGCACAGCACAGCTGCTTTCCTCCCACTGCCTCAGCAGAGCGTCCTTCACCCCAGTGACACAACACACTGCTTCATGAGCCAACAGCAGATTTTAGTCTGGGGGGAAGGATGCAGCTGATTTTTTTCAGCTCACAGAATTCCATCTTTGCAAAGCAATTTAGCTGGAAAATAATCATGAAGCTGAAGCTTTGAGGAAATCTTGCTCTTTCATTGATGCCTTGTTTGGAGCAGTGTTGGCTTCAGTGGAAGCTTCATGGAACATGAGAGACTGAGGTGCTGGTGTGAGTGCAGAGGAGGGGCAGCAAAGCACATGAAGGGCCTGGAGAATAAATCTGATGAAGAGCAACTGAAAGAGCTTGTTAGTTAGTTTGAAAGAGACCTTCTTGCTGTCTACAACTACCTGAAGGGAGGTTGTAGCCAGGAGGGGGTTGGTCTCTTCTCCCAGGCACCCAGCACCAGAACAAGAGGACACAGTCTCAAGCTGTGCCAGGAGAGGTTTAGGCTGGAGGTGAGTAGAAAGTTTTTCACTGAGAGAGCTGTTAGCCATTAGAATGGGCTGCCCAGGGAGGTGGTGGAGTCCCCATCCCTGGAGGTGTTCAAGAGGGGATTGGATGTGGCACTTGGTGCCATGGTCTAGTCATGAGGTATGTGGTGACAGGTTGGACTTGATGATCTTTGAGGTCTCTTCTCTCTTCTCTCTTCTCTCTTCTCTCTTCTCTCTTCTCTCTTCTCTCTTCTCTCTTCTCTCTTCTCTCTTCTCTCTTCTCTCTTCTCTCTTCTCTCTTCTCTCTTCTCTCTTCTCTCTTCTCTTCTCTTCTCTTCTCTTCTCTTCTCTTCTCTTCTCTTCTCTTCTCTTCTCTTCTCTTCTCTTCTCTTCTCTTCTCTTCTCTTCTCTTCTCTTCTCTTCTCTTCTCTTCCCCTTCTCTTCCCCTTCCCTTCCCTTCCCTTCTCTTCCCCTTCCCTTCCCTTCCCTTCCCTTCCCTTCCCTTCCCTTCCCTTCCCTTCCCTTCCCTTCCCTTCCCTTCCCTTCCCTTCCCTTCCCTTCCCTTCCCTTCCCTTCCCTTCCTTCCCTTCCCTTCCCCCTTCCCTTCCTTCCCTTCCCTTCCCTTCCCTTCCCTTCCCTTCCCTTCCCTTCCTTCCCTTCCCTTCCCTTCCCTTCCCTTCCCTTCCCTTCCCTTCCCTTCCCTTCCCTACACTGTACCTGCTTGCTTTGGAAGACCTGGTATGGATCCTAAGGCAAAGATCCTGACATGATCTAATAAAGGCAATTTCATCTCAGGAACTCTGTCTGATATTACTTTCTGCCTAAAAACATTTCAGATCATAAAGGGAGCCACTGGTTCACATGATCACCTTGTAGGTCTCTGAAGCTGCTTAAGCAAATCCCACTCTCATTCCCTGTCCCTCCCCACTTGTTTTTCAGTAGATGGAAGCCATCATTTTCCACCTGTGCTGAGATGGGTTAGTTGTTTGGGTGGGTTGGACTGGTGGGTGGGTTGGATTAGTTGATGGGTTGGACACGATGATCTTGAAGGTCTCTTCCAACCTGGTTTACTCTTTTCTATTGGAACATTGCATCCAGCTCTGGTGTCCCCAGCACGAGAAGGACATGGAAGTGCTGGGGTAGGCCCAGAGGAGCACCATGGCTATTAAACCATGTCCTGAAGTGCCATGGCTCCACATTTTGTTTCAGCACCTCCAGGGACGCTGTCGGTGCTGACTTGATCCTGATGGCTGGAAGGAGAGAGCGTGAGGTGGGATCAAGTCAAAGGCGATGCAGGAGCCCAAAAGGAGCTGTAAAAATGTGGTCACTTGAAAGTGCAAATCTGGTTTCTTTTTCAAGTATTAAAAACAGACATTGTCTTTGGCAGCAGCTTGGAGAAATGTGTCTGAGCAAATTTCCTGAGTGAACCAAAGAATTATTCAACGTTGCTTAAAGACTCGAAGCTACGGCCTGAGCAGTAATTAGCATACTTGTTACTGGCATCCAGGCTTCTCTCTGCAGGAAGCAGATGGAAGAGAGAATGTGAAAGTGATAAAAGGTTTGGTTTTCATCAGTTCCTGAAAGTCAGTTGGGGGTATGGTTGTGTTTTCTGTTTCACCCTCGCGCTGCTCGCCGCTCGGAGCTCTGCCGACATTTCTGAGCCAAGCGCGGCAAAGCAGCACTGGCCAGAGGTGGAGAAGTGTTGGAGGGCAGCACTGCAGCCAGCCTTTGAGGTTAAATCAGATCCATAAAGGATGTTCTGGAATCAGAGAATGGTTTGGAATGGAATGGAATGGAATGGAATGGAATAGAATAGAATAGAATAGAATAGAATAGAATAGAATGGAATGGAATGGAATGGAATGGAATGGAATGGAATGGAATAGAATAGAATAGAATAGAATAGAATAGAATAGAATAGAATAGAATAGAATAGAATAGAATAGAATAGAATAGACCAGGTTGGAAGAGACCTTCAAGATCATTGAGTCCAACCTATCACTCAACACCATCTAATCAACTAAACCACGGCACCAAGCACCCCATCCAGTCTCCTCCTAAACACGTCCAGGGATGGTGACTCCAGCAACTCCCTGGGCAGCACATTCCAATGGCCAATCTCTCTCTCTATGAAGAACTTCTTCCTAACCACCAGCCTAAACCACCCCTGGTGCAGCTTGAGACTGTGTCCTCTTGTTCTGGTGCTGGGTGCCTGGGAGAACAGACCAGCCCCCACCTGGCTACAACCTCCCTTCAGGGAGTTGTAGAGAGCAAGAAGGTCTCCCCTGAACCTCCTCTTCTCCAGGCTAAGCAACCCCAGCTCCCTCAGCCTCTCCTCACAGGGCTGTGCTCCAGACCCCTCCCCAGCTTTGTTGCCCTTCTCTGGACACCTTCCAGCAAGTCAACATCTTTCCTAAACTGAGGGGCCCAGAACTGGACACAGGACTCCAGGTGTGGCCTAACCAGTGCAGTGGTCTAAACTATGAACATTCTGCTGGGGGTTTCTCACTTTTCCCCCTCTAGTTGCTCCTGATTGGAAATGGATCCAGCTGTGCTCACATCTGTATATGGAAATCAAAACATTTAATCAAGGAACCCAGGAAGTTCCACCTCAACATGAGGAATAACTTCCTTGTTGTGAAAGTGCTGAAGCACTGGCCCAGGCTGCTCAGAGAGGTTGGGGAGCCTTCTTCTCTAGAGGCTTCAAAGACCCATCTGGACCTGTTGCTGGGTGACCTGCCCTAGGTGATCCTGCTTTGGTAGGGTGCTGGGACTCGATGGTCTCCACAGGTCCCTTCCACCCCATTCCCTTCTGGGATTCTATGATTCTAAAACTCAATTCCCAGATGATATTCACTTTTCCCTGCTTAGACTCAAAGGCAGTTGAGAAATCTGACATCTTGCATGTTGCTGTGCCCCAGCCCTGCTTAGCATCAAGGCCAGGGAAAGCCACATTGCCTTTGACTAGAGTTATTCCTCTACTTAAAGCTAAGCAGGGCCTGTGAAACAAACTCAGAATCCTTGTGGTTTACTTTCTGCTCTAAGGTGAAATAACCATGTAATTATATCATAATGACATGGCAGTAAGCAGAAATTAGAGGAGGAAAAGAAAATATTGCTGAATAACTGGATGCAATTATGCAACTTTACACAGTTACTAGAATTTGCTAAGATCCTGTGTCAATCCAGGAAGTTGCTGCTCCTTGGTAACCCCATAATTTCAGTCAAGTGGACTCTCAGCTTGGAGGACAGACCCTTCATGTCTTTATGTTGGAATGATAGAGTGCCAATTACCACATCCAGCCCTGGTATGGAATCATAGAATCATAGCATCAATAAGGTTGGAAAAGACCTCAGAGATCATCAAGTCCAACCTCTCACCCAACACCTCCTGACAACTAAACCATGGCTCCAAGCACCCCATCCAGTCTCCTCCTAAACACCTCCAATGATGGCGACTCCACCACCTCCCTGGGCAGCCCAGTCCAATAGGCAATCACTCTCTCTATGAAGAATTTCTTCCTAACATCCAGCCTAAACCTCCCCTGGCACAGCTTGAGACTGTGTCCTCTTGTTCTGGTGCAGCTTGCCTAGGAGAAGAGACCAACCCCCACCTGGCTACAACCTCCCTTCAGGGAGTTGTAGAGAGCAAAAAGTCTCCCCAGAGCCTCCTCTTCTCCAGGCTAAACAATCCCAGCTCCCTCAGCCTCTCCTCGTAGGGCTTGTGCACACTAGGTCATCACTAAAGCATTTAGCTTCATCATATTAGACATCTTGCCACACAGGCAAGGGACACAGACAATGCTTTTGCATTTTTCCTGTGACTCCTGTTCCTTAATTTGGCATAAAATCCCATTTAGCCTCCTCCCTTTCACCTGGCCAGCCTGAAACAGTGAAACCCATGCCTGGGAGTTCCAAGAAGATAAGGCTCCCACAGGGATGGAACTCCTCACTTTGAGCACCACTCCTACCAAAACAGGGACAGTGTTGACTTCCAACCAGAGAGGTGTGGTAGTTTTCTCCCTAGGACCAAGTGACAGCACAAGAGGAAACTGCCTGGAATTGCAGCAGGGGAGGTTTGGATTGGAGACTAGGAAAAATGCCTTTGCTGCAAGAGTGGTCAGGCACTGGAGCAGGGAGGTGGTGGAGTCTCCTTCTCTGGAGACTTTCAAGACCCATCTGGATGTATAATACAATACAATACAATACAATACAATACAATACAATACAATACAATACAATACAATACACCAGGTTGAAAGAGACCTTCAAGATCATCACGTCCAACCCATCAACCAATCCAACCCACCTAAACAACTAACCCATGGCACCAAGCACCCCATCAAGTCTCCTCCTGAACACCTACAATGATGGTGACTCCACCACCTCCCCGGGCAGCCCATTCCAATGGGCAATCACTCTCTCTGTATAGAACTTCTTCCTAACCTCCAGCCTAAACCTGCCCTGGCACAGCCTGAGACTGTGTCCTCTTGTTCTGGTACTGGCTGCCTGGGAGAAGAGACCAACCTCTGCCTGGCTACAACCTCCCTTCAAATAGTTGCAAAGAGCAATAAGGTCGCCCCTGGATCTCCTCTTCTCCAGGCTAAGGAACCCCAGCTCCCTCAGCCTGTTCCTGTGTGACCTGTGCTGGATTCTATGGTCCTGCTCTGGCAGGGGAGTTGCCATCCCTGGAGGTGTTCAAGAAACCTGTGGCCATGGCATTTTGGGACATGATTTAATGGGCATGGTGGTGCTGGGATGGCAACTGGCCTGGATGATCTTAGAGGTGCCTGACAACTGAAACAATTCTAATGCTGCAATTCTAATTCCCTGCCTCCCAATTATGCCCCTCTGACATTTTTCACACCAACCTCTCCTATCCCAAACCTTTCTTTACCTGCATGAGGGATGATTTTGCAAGTAACTGACCTCAGACACATGGTCTCTTCCATTTTCCTTTAGGGTATGACAACACTGCACCACCTAAAATTTAAGTCTGCCTTGGTTGAAGCAGTTACCAAAATGTATTTTGCTGCTCAGGTTTCAATAAGCAAATGACACTTTCCAATATCTGAGGACGGGGGTCAAGAGGGAGGGGACAGGCTCTGCTCAGTTGTAGACAGCAATGAGGTCTCCCTCTGCTCTGCTCTGCTCTGGTGAGATCTCAGCTGGAGTATATCCAGCTCTGGAGCCCCCAGCACAAGAAGGACAGGGCTTCAAGGATGATGAAGGGACTGCAGCACTGCCCTGTGAGGAGAGGCTGAGAGCCCTGGGGCTGGTTAGTCTGGAGAGGAGAAGACTGAGAGGGGAATTAATCAGTGTCTATCAATATCTGAGAGCTGGGGGTCAGGAGGGAGGGGACAGGCTCTGCTCAGTTACACCCTGAGACAGGGCAAGGGGCAATGGGTATAAACCCCGGCACAGGAGGTTGCACCTCAGCATGAGGAGGAACTTCTTCCCTGTGAGGGTCACAGAGCACTGGAGCAGGCTGCCCAGAGGGGTTGTGGAGTCTCCTTCTCTGGAGCCTTTCAAGCCCCATCTGGATGCGTTCCTGTGTGACCTGTGCTGGATTCTATGGTCCTGCTCTGGCAAGGGGGTTGGACTGGATGATCTCTGGAGATCCCTTCCAACCCCTAGCATCCTGTGAGCCTGTGACCCTTTAATGGAACATTTGACCAAAAATAAGTTTAAGGAAACAGAACCCATTTCAACTCTTATGGCAAGACAAATCCAAAGCTTCTCACATGGTTTGAAATCATGCAATCATAGAATCATAGAATCACCAAGGTTGGAAAAGACCTCAAAGATCATCAAGTCCAACCTGCCACCCAAGACCTCATGACTACTAAAACATGGCACCAAGTGCCACGTCCACTTCCCTCTTGAGCCATAGAATTGTTCAGGGTTGGAAGGGACCTCAAGGGTTATCCAGTTCAGGCCCCCTGCCATGGGCAGGGACACCTCCCACTACAGCAGGTTGCTCACAGCCACAGCCAGCCTGGCTGCAAACACCTCCAGGCAGGAGGCTTCCACCACCTCCCTGGGCAACCTGTGCCAGGCTCTCACCACCCTCATGGGGAACAACTTCTTCCTCACATCCAACCCAAAATGCTTCTTCTCCAGGGGCCGGTAAGAAGGGTGCAGGGAAATTAGACAGCTCTCAGCATTTTAAAGGGTGACAAAGAATTCCTCACAAGCTGCAACACAGCAGCTACCCCCTGGCTTTTTATGACCAATGTGTCCCTTTAGCTTCATGGCTAATCACACGAAAGAGCTTGCAATCGTGTTAACGTGCTGGCATGCCTCTCTTGCTAGCAGGCCAAATTAGCCTGCATTTATTTAACCTGTCATTACATCATACTGTACATCAGTCAGCATGCAATTACCAAGGTAATGGTTACCATGTAATACTGACAAAGCCACTGTTTGGCTCTGGTAATTGGTAGTCAGTAAAAATGCATTTTCCACATGATGAATGAAGCAGCCAGCCAAGCAGTCACTGCTGCCTGAGATTTGCCAGAGCAAAGATTAGTTTGAGAGTCCTGTAGGAGCTGGAACATACAATGGTGTGTCTGTTCCTTGGGTTGGTTTCTTCTCTTTTTTTTCCCCCACCTCCCTCAGTTCTCTTGCAAACTCTAGGCAGAGCGAGCTCAGCAGGGAAAAGGAGGAGATTTTTGGGGTGAGGAGGAGAGGAGAGAAGCTCGAAGGATCCAATTTGCCATGCGCAACGGTCAGTCCAAGCACCACGTCAGCCTTGAATCCTGGCGTTTGGATTTAAAACCTCCCCACTCCATCCCAACCCCCACCCCCCACCTTTGTTTTTTATTGGTTTGGTTTGGTTTCATTTGGCTTGGTTTGGTGTGTTGTGTTTTGTTGTGGTTTGTTTTGGTTGCTTTGCTTTGCTTTGCTTTGTTCTGGTTGCTTTGCTTTGCTTCGTTTTGTTTTGGTTGCTTTGCTTTGCTTTACTTTGTTTTGCTTTGCTTCGCTTTGCTTTGCTTTGTTTCCTTTTGCTTTGCTTTGTTTTGCTTTGTTTTGCTTTGTTTTGTTTTGCTTTGCTTTGTTTTTCTTTGTTTTTCTTTGCTTTGCTTTGCTTTGTTTTTCTTTGCTTTGCTTTGCTTTGTTTTTCTTTGTTTTTCTTTGCTTTGCTTTGTTTTTCTTTGCTTTGCTTTGCTTTGTTTTTCTTTGCTTTGCTTTGCTTTGCTTTGCTTTGCTTTGCTTTGCTTTGCTTTGTTTTGTTTTGTTTTGCTTTGCTTTGCTTTTGTTTTGTTTTGTTTTGCTTTGCTTTGTTCTGTTTTGTTTTGTTTTGCATTGCTTTGCTTTGCATTGCTTTGCTTTGGTTTAGAATCATAGAATCATAGAATCAACAAGGTTGGAAAAGACCTCAGAGATCATCAAGTCCAACCTGTCTCCCAACACCTCATGACTACTAAACCATGGCAGCAAGCACCTCAGAGAAGAGACCAACCCCTTCCTGGCTACAACCTCCCTTCAGGGAGTTGGAGAGAGCAAGAAGGTCTCCCCTGAGCCTCCTCTTCTCCAGGCTAAGCAACCCCAGCTCCCTCAGCCTCTCCTCACAGGGCTGTGCTCCAGACCCCTCCCCAGCCTCCTTGCCCTTCTCTGGACACCTTCAAGTCTCTCAATGTCCTTCTTACAATGAGGGGCCCAGAACTGGACACAGGACTCAAGGTGTGGCCTAACCAGTGCAGTGTACAGGGCAGAATGACTTCCCTGCTCCTGCTGGCCACACTGTTCCTGATGCAGGCCAGGATGCTGTTGGCCTTCTTGGCCACCTGGGCACACTGCAGCCTCATGTTCAGGCAGCTGTCGATCAGCACCCCCAGGTCCCTCTCTGTTTGGCAGCTCTCTGCCACTCCGACCCCATCCTGTAGCTCTGCCTGGGGTTGTTGTGGCCAAAGTGCAGCACCTGGCACTTGGACTTGTTGAATGCCATCCTGTTGGTCTCTACCCATCTGTCCAGTCGGTCGAGGTCCCTCTGCAGAGCCCTTCTGCCCTCTGACTGACCAACATCTGCTCCCAACTTGGTGTCATCTGCAAATTTGCTGATGACTGACTCAATCCAGATCATCACCCCTGTGGCTCTCCATTGGACTCTCTCCATCAGATTTCTCAATCAGATTCCTGTCTCTCTTGAACTGGGGAGCTCAAAACTAGATGCAGTATTCCCAGTGTGGTCTCACCAGGGCAGAGGATATCTTCCTGCACGTACATTTCTCTCTCTCCCAGAGGACAGGTTACCTTTAAATCACACTTAAACCTGGCTGCCTTCCCATCACCTCCTATGAATCTGCTGTTGCAAACAGCTGCACTCTCTTGAACCACAGAATCATAGAAGCCATTGGGTTGCAAGAGACCCTCAAAGATCATCCCATCCAACCTCCCTACAGTCAGCATGTGCTTTAAACATTTGTGAGGGCCATAGTCACACCTGTCACACATCCAGGTTGGCTCATTGGGGCACTGCTGCCTTGCTGTAATACCTATTGAAGAACCAGATGCAGGGAGCAGCTGGGTGGTTTGTCTTCACAGTATCACAGAATCACCCAGGTTGGAAGAGACCTCAAAGATCATCAAGTCCAACCTGTCACCACAGACCCCATGACTAGACCAAGGCACCAAGTGCCACATCCAATCCCCTCTTGAACACCTCCAGGGACAGTGATTCCACCACCTCCCTGGGCAGCACATTCCAATGGCAAATGACTCTCTCAGTGAAGAGCTTTCTCCTCACCTCCAGCCTAAACTTCCCCTGGCGCAGCCTGAGACTGTGTCCCCTTGTTCTGGTGCTGGTTGCTAGAGAGAAGAGACCAACCCCCTCCTGGCTACAACCTCCCTTCAGGTAGTTGTAAAGAGGAAGAAGGTCTCCCTGAGCCTCCTCTTCTGCAGGCTAAGCAACCCCAGCTCCCTCAGCCTCTCCTCACAGGGCTGTGCTCCAGACCCCTCCCCAGCCTCCTTGCTTGGGGAGAGAGGGAGCTTGGAGGATTCAAATTCAGTGCTTGGATTTTGTCACAAACTAGCCCACAAGAACGGGGGGGGGGGGTTTGCACACACACTCGGTGGCATTTGGGCCGAAAAGCTCCAAGAATCCACGCTCAACTCTGCCCACTGCCTTGCTGTGTCATTTAACACCCCCAGCCCCAAACTGTAGCCCATGGGCAGCACCTCTTTGGAGCTATTTGCCTGAATGATCCCTGCAGTAAATCTCCAGAAATGTCCACTTAGCCAGGAAGGGTCATAAATAGCTCAGGGAAGCCGTAAAACCCAGCAGAATTTTGGAAGTCATAATTTTAATGGATAAAACTGAGCCATAAAAGTGAGGCCTCTGGGAGCCAGGCCCGAGTGAAATTTACCTAAGCGCGTTACGATGCTAATCCATCTGCAAGCCATAAATTACCTCCTGTCCCAGGTGTCCCATATTCTCCAAAGGGTGCCTGGTGATTAAGGACACAGAGGTATAGATGTGGCCAGGGTCCAGGAAAGCTCCAAGCAATTAGTGGTGACTGGAAATTGTCAGCAATTCCTCGGAGCAGTTTGATAGCTTCCTCCGTGCTGGGCTCGGCCAAGGCACTCGTTCCCAAGTGGCCGTGCTGGCTTGCCAAGGCAGGGATGGGGTGCAGTGGCAGGCTCTGCCCAGGGGCCAATGCAGCTCCAGGCAGCATCCTTAGAGTCTTTTCTGCAAGGGATCCATGCAGCTCCAGTCAGGGTATCTATAGCCATTTCAGCAAGGGATCCATGTAGCTCCAGGCAACATCCATAGAGTCTTTTCAACAAGGGATCCATGGAGCTCCAGGCAGCATACTTAGAGTCTTTACAACAAGAGATACATGTAGCTCCAGGAAGCATCCTTAGAGTCTCTTCAGCAAGGGATCCCTAGAGCTCCAGGCAGCATCCTTAGAGTCTTTTCAGCAAGGGATCCATGGAGCTCCAGGCAGCATCCTTAGAGTCTTTACAACAAGGGATCCATGTAGCTCCAGGCAGCATCCTTAGAGTCTTTACAACAAGGGATCCATGTAGCTCCAGGCAGCATCCTCAGAGTCTTTACAACAAGGGATCCATGGAGCTCCAGGCAGCATCCTCAGAGTCTTTACAACAAGGGATCCATGGAGCTCCAGGCAGCATCCTTAGAGTCTTTTCAACAAGGGATCCATGGAGCAAGAAGGTCTCCCCTGAACCTCCTCTTCTTCAGGCTAAGCAAACCCAGCTCCCTCAGCCTCTCCTCATAGGGATTGTGCTCAAGGCCTCTCCCCAGCCATGTTGCTTGGGGAGAGAGGGAAGCAACATCCATAGAGTCTTTTCAGCAAGGGATCCATGGAGCTCCAGGCAGCATCCTTAGAGTCTTTACAACAAGGGATCCATGGAGCTCCAGGCAGCATCCTTAGAGTCTTTACAACAAGGGATCCATGGAGCTCCAGGCAGCATCCATAGAGTCTCTTCAGCAAGGGATCCATGGAGCTCCAGGCAGCATCCTTAGAGTCTTTACAACAAGGGATCCATGGAGCTCCAGGCAGCATCCTTAGAGTCTTTACAACAAGGGATCCATGGAGCTCCAGGCAGCATCCTTAGAGTCTTTTCAGCAAGGGATCCATGGAGCTCCAGGCAGCATCCTTAGAGTCTTTACAAGGGATCCATGGAGCTCCAGGCAGCATCCATAGAGTCTTTACAACAAGGGATCCATGGAGCTCCAGGCAGCATCCTTAGAGTCTTTACAACAAGGGATCCATGTAGCTCCAGGCAGCATCCATAGAGTCTCATCAGCAAGGGATCCATGGAGCTCCAGGCAGCATCCTTAGAGACTTTACAACAAGGGATCCATGGAGCTCCAGGCAGCATCCTTAGAGTCTTTACAACAAGGGATCCATGGAGCTCCAGGCAGCATCTTTAGAGTCTTTACAACAAGGGATCCATGCAGCTCCAGGCAGCATCTTTAGAGTCTTTACAACAAGGGATCCATGGAGCTCCAGGCAGCATCTTTAGAGTCTTTTCAGCAAGGGATCCATGTAGCTCCAGGCAGCATCCTTAGAGTCTCTTCAGCAAGGGATCCATGGAGCTCCAGGCAGCATCCTTAGAGTCTTTTCAACAAGGGATCCATGGAGCAAGAAGTTCTCCCCTGAACCTCCTCTTCTTCAGGCTAAGCAAACCCAGCTCCCTCAGCCTCTCCTCATAGGGCTTGTGCTCAAGGCCTCTCCCCAGCCATGTTGCTTGGGGAGAGAGGGAAGCAACATCCATAGAGTCTTTTCAGCAAGGGATCCATGGAGCTCCAGGCAGCATCCTTAGAGTCTTTACAACAAGGGATCCATGGAGCTCCAGGCAGCATCCGTAGAGTCTCTTCAGCAAGGGATCCATGGAGCTCCAGGCAGCATCCGTAGAGTCTCTTCAGCAAGGGATCCATGGAGCTCCAGGCAGCATCCATAGAGTCTTTACAACAAGGGATCCATGGAGCTCCAGGCAGCATCCTTAGAGTCTATTCAGCAAGGGATCCATGGAGCTCCAGGCAACACCCATAGAGTCTTTACAACAAGGGATCCATGGAGCTCCAGGCAGCATCCTTAGAGTCTTTTCAGCAAGGGATCCATGGAGCTCCAGGCAACATCCATAGAGTCTATTCAGCAAGGGATCCATGGAGCTCCAGGCAGCATCCTTAGAGTCTATTGACCAAGGGATCCATGGAGCTCCAGGCAGCATCCTTAGAGTCTTTACAACAAGGGATCCATGGAGCTCCAGGCAGCATCCTTAGAGTCTATTCAGCAAGGGATCCATGGAGCTCCAGGCAGCATCCTTAGAGACTTTACAACAAGGGATCCATGGAGCTCCAGGCAGCATCCTTAGAGTCTTTACAACAAGGGATCCATGCAGCTCGAGGCAACACCCATAGAGTCTTTACAACAAGGGATCCATGGAGCTCCAGGCAACATCCATAGAGTCTCTTCAGCAAGGGATCCATGGAGCTCCAGGCAGCATCCTTAGAGTCTATTGAGCAAGGGATCCATGGAGCTCCAGGCAGCATCCTTAGAGTCTTTACAACAAGGGATCCATGGAGCTCCAGGCAGCATCCTTAGAGTCTTTACAACAAGGGATCCATGGAGCTCCAGGCAGCATCCTTAGAGACTTTACAACAAGGGATCCATGGAGCTCCAGGCAGCATCCTTAGAGTCTTTACAACAAGGGATCCATGCAGCTCCAGGCAACACCCATAGAGTCTTTACAACAAGGGATCCATGGAGCTCCAGGCAACATCCATAGAGTCTCTTCAGCAAGGGATCCATGGAGCTCCAGGCAGCATCCTTAGAGACTTTACAACAAGGGATCCATGGAGCTCCAGGCAGCATCCTTAGAGTCTTTACAACAAGGGATCCATGGAGCTCCAGGCAGCATCTTTAGAGTCTTTACAACAAGGGATCCATGCAGCTCCAGGCAGCATCTTTAGAGTCTTTACAACAAGGGATCCATGGAGCTCCAGGCAGCATCTTTAGAGTCTTTTCAGCAAGGGATCCATGTAGCTCCAGGCAGCATCCTTAGAGTCTTTTCAGCAAGGGATCCATGTAGCTCCAGGTAGGATATCTACAGCCCTTTCAAGAAGGGATCCATGTAGCTCCAGGCAGCATCCTTAGAGTCTTTTCAGCAAGGGATCCATGGAGCTCCAGGCAGCATCCTTAGAGTCTTTTCAGCAAGGGATCCATGTAGCTCCAGGCAGCATCCTTAGAGTCTTTACAACAAGGGATCCATGGAGCTCCAGGCAGCATCCTTAGAGTCTTTACAACAAGGGATCCATGGAGCTCCAGGCAGCATCCATAGAGTCTTTACAACAAGGGATCCATGGAGCTCCAGGCAGCATCCTTAGAGTCTTTACAACAAGGGATCCATGGAGCTCCAGGCAGCATCCTTAGAGTCTTTACAACAAGGGATCCATGGAGCTCCAGGCAGCATCCTTAGAGTCTTTACAACAAGGGATCCATGGAGCTCCAGGCAACACCCATAGAGTCTTTACAACAAGGGATCCATGGAGCTCCAGGCAGCATCCTTAGAGTCTTTACAACAAGGGATCCATGGAGCTCCAGGCAGCATCCATAGAGTCTTTACAACAAGGGATCCATGGAGCTCCAGGCAGCATCCTTAGAGTCTTTTCAGCAAGGGATCCATGGAGCTCCAGGCAGCATCCTTAGAGTCTTTTCAGCAAGGGATCCATGGAGCTCCAGGCAGCATCCTTAGAGTCTTTCCAACAAGGGATCCATGGAGCTCCAGGCAGCACCCAAGGGATCCATGAGTCCAGGCAGCATTTACAACAAGGGATCCATGGAGCTCCATGGAGCTCCAGGCAGCATCCATATAGTCTTTACAACAAGGGATCCATGGAGCTCCAGGCAGCATCCTTAGAGTCTTTACAACAAGGGATCCATGGAGCTCCAGGCAGCATCCTTAGAGTCTTTACAACAAGGGATCCATGCAGCTCCAGGCAGCATCTTTAGAGTCTTTACAACAAGGGATCCATGGAGCTCCAGGCAGCATCTTTAGAGTCTTTTCAGCAAGGGATCCATGTAGCTCCAGGCAGCATCCTTAGAGTCTTTTCAGCAAGGGATCCATGTAGCTCCAGGTAGGATATCTACAGCCCTTTCAAGAAGGGATCCATGGAGCTCCAGGCAACATCCTTAGAGTCTTTACAACAAGGGATCCATGGAGCTCCAGGCAGCATCCTTAGAGTCTTTACAACAAGGGATCCATGGAGCTCCAGGCAGCATCCTTAGAGTCTTTACAACAAGGGATACATGGAGCTCCAGGCAGCATCCTTAGAGTCTTTTCAGCAAGGGATCCATGGAGCTCCAGGCAGCATCCTTAGAGTCTTTTCAGCAAGGGATCCATGGAGCTCCAGGCAGCATCCTTAGAGTCTTTACAACAAGGGATCCATGGAGCTCCAGGCAGCATCCATAGAGTCTTTTCAGCAAGGGATCCATGTAGCTCCAGGCAGCATCCTTAGAGTCTTTACAAGGGATCCATGGAGCTCCAGGCAGCATCCATAGAGTCTTTACAACAAGGGATCCATGGAGCTTCAGGCATCATCCTTAGAGTCTTTACAACAAGGGATCCATGGAGCTCCAGGCAGCATCCATAGAGTCTTTACAACAAGGGATCCATGGAGCTCCAGGCAGCATCCTTAGAGTCTTTTCAGCAAGGGATCCATGGAGCTCCAGGCAACATCCATAGAGTCTATTCAGCAAGGGATCCATGGAGCTCCAGGCAGCATCCTTAGAGTCTATTCAGCAAGGGATCCATGGAGCTCCAGGCAGCATCCTTAGAGTCTTTACAACAAGGGATCCATGGAGCTCCAGGCAGCATCCTTAGAGTCTTTACAACAAGGGATCCATGGAGCTCCAGGCAGCATCCATAGAGTCTTTACAACAAGGGATCCATGGAGCTCCAGGCAGCATCCTTAGAGTCTTTTCAACAAGGGATCCATGGAGCTCCAGGCAGCATCCTTAGAGTCTTTACAACAAGGGATCCATGGAGCTCCAGGCAGCATCCTTAGAGTCTTTACAACAAGGGATCCATGGAGCTCCAGGCAGCATCCTCAGAGTCTTTACAAGGGATCCATGGAGCTCCAGGCAGCATCCATAGAGTCTTTACAACAAGGGATCCATGGAGCTCCAGGCAGCATCCTTAGAGTCTTTACAACAAGGGATCCATGGAGCTCCAGGCAGCATCTTTAGAGTCTTTACAACAAGGGATCCATGCAGCTCCAGGCAGCATCTTTAGAGTCTTTACAACAAGGGATCCATGGAGCTCCAGGCAGCATCTTTAGAGTCTTTTCAGCAAGGGATCCATGGAGCTCCAGGCAGCATCCTTAGAGTCTTTTCAGCAAGGGATCCATGTAGCTCCAGGTAGGATATCTACAGCCCTTTCAAGAAGGGATCCATGTAGCTCCAGGCAGCATCCTTAGAGTCTTTTCAGCAAGGGATCCATGGAGCTCCAGGCAGCATCCTTAGAGTCTTTTCAGCAAGGGATCCATGGAGCTCCAGGCAACATCCATAGAGTCTTTACAACAAGGGATCCATGGAGCTCCAGGCAACATCCTTAGAGTCTTTACAACAAGGGATCCATGGAGCTCCAGGCACCATCCATAGAGTCTTTACAACAAGGGATCCATGGAGCTCCAGGCAACATCCTTAGAGTGTTTACAACAAGGGATCCATGGAGCTCCAGGCAGCATCCATAGAGTCTTTACAACAAGGGATCCATGGAGCTCCAGGCAGCATCCTTAGAGTCTTTTCAGCAAGGGATCCATGGAGCTCCAGGCAGCATCCTTAGAGTCTTTTCAGCAAGGGATCCATGGAGCTCCAGGCAGCATCCTTAGAGTCTTTACAACAAGGGATCCATGGAGCTCCAGGCAGCATCCTTAGAGTCTTTACAACAAGGGATCCATGGAGCTCCAGGCAGCATCCATAGAGTCTTTTCAGCAAGGGATCCATGTAGCTCCAGGCAGCATCCTTAGAGTCTTTACAAGGGATCCATGGAGCTCCAGGCAGCATCCATAGAGTCTTTACAACAAGGGATCCATGGAGCTCCAGGCAGCATCCTTAGAGTCTTTACAACAAGGGATCCATGGAGCTCCAGGCAGCATCTTTAGAGTCTTTACAACAAGGGATCCATGCAGCTCCAGGCAGCATCTTTAGAGTCTTTACAACAAGGGATCCATGGAGCTCCAGGCAGCATCTTTAGAGTCTTTTCAGCAAGGGATCCATGTAGCTCCAGGCAGCATCCTTAGAGTCTTTTCAGCAAGGGATCCATGGAGCTCCAGGTAGGATATCTACAGCCCTTTCAAGAAGGGATCCATGTAGCTCCAGGCAGCATCCTTAGAGTCTTTTCAGCAAGGGATCCATGGAGCTCCAGGCAGCATCCTTAGAGTCTTTACAACAAGGGATCCATGGAGCTCCAGGCAGCATCCTTAGAGTCTTTACAACAAGGGATTCATGGAGCTCCAGGCAGCATCCATAGAGTCTTTACAACAAGGGATCCATGGAGCTCCAGGCAACACCCATAGAGTCTTTACAACAAGGGATCCATGGAGCTCCAGGCAGCATCCTTAGAGTCTTTACAACAAGGGATCCATGGAGCTCCAGGCAGCATCCTTAGAGTCTTTACAACAAGGGATCCATGGAGCTCCAGGCAGCATCCTTAGAGTCTTTTCAGCAAGGGATCCATGGAGCTCCAGGCAGCATCCTTAGAGTCTTTTCAGCAAGGGATCCATGGAGCTCCAGGCAGCATCCTTAGAGTCTTTACAACAAGGGATCCATGGAGCTCCAGGCAGCACCCATAGAGTCTTTACAACAAGGGATCCATGGAGCTCCAGGCAGCATCCATATAGTCTTTACAACAAGGGATCCATGGAGCTCCAGGCAGCATCCTTAGAGTCTTTACAACAAGGGATCCATGGAGCTCCAGGCAGCATCCTTAGAGTCTTTACAACAAGGGATCCATGGAGCTCCAGGCAGCATCCATAGAGTCTTTACAACAAGGGATCCATGGAGCTCCAGGCACCATCTTTAGAGTCTTTACAACAAGGGATCCATGGAGCTCCAGGCAGCATCTTTAGAGTCTTTTCAGCAAGGGATCCATGTAGCTCCAGGCAGCATCCTTAGAGTCTTTTCAGCAAGGGATCCATGTAGCTCCAGGTAGGATATCTACAGCCCTTTCAAGAAGGGATCCATGGAGCTCCAGGCAACATCCTTAGAGTCTTTACAACAAGGGATCCATGGAGCTCCAGGCAGCATCCATAGAGTCTTTACAACAAGGGATCCATGGAGCTCCAGGCAGCATCCTTAGAGTCTTTACAACAAGGGATCCATGGAGCTCCAGGCAGCATCCTTAGAGTCTTTACAACAAGGGATCCATGGAGCTCCAGGCAGCATCCTTAGAGTCTTTACAACAAGGGATCCATGGAGCTCCAGGCAGCATCCTTAGAGTCTTTTCAGCAAGGGATCCATGGAGCTCCAGGCAGCATCCTTAGAGTCTTTACAACAAGGGATCCATGGAGCTCCAGGCAGCATCCTTAGAGTCTTTACAACAAGGGATCCATGGAGCTCCAGGCAGCATCCATAGAGTCTTTTCAGCAAGGGATCCATGTAGCTCCAGGCAGCATCCTTAGAGTCTTTACAAGGGATCCATGGAGCTCCAGGCAGCATCCATAGAGTCTTTACAACAAGGGATCCATGGAGCTTCAGGCAGCATCCTTAGAGTCTTTACAACAAGGGATCCATGGAGCTCCAGGCAGCATCCATAGAGTCTTTACAACAAGGGATCCATGGAGCTCCAGGCAGCATCCTTAGAGTCTTTTCAGCAAGGGATCCATGGAGCTCCAGGCAACATCCATAGAGTCTATTCAGCAAGGGATCCATGGAGCTCCAGGCAGCATCCTTAGAGTCTATTCAGCAAGGGATCCATGGAGCTCCAGGCAGCATCCTTAGAGTCTTTACAACAAGGGATCCATGGAGCTCCAGGCAGCATCCTTAGAGTCTTTACAACAAGGGATCCATGGAGCTCCAGGCAGCATCCTTAGAGTCTTTACAACAAGGGATCCATGGAGCTCCAGGCAGCATCCATAGAGTCTTTACAACAAGGGATCCATGGAGCTCCAGGCAGCATCCTTAGAGTCTTTACAACAAGGGATCCATGCAGCTCCAGGCAGCATCCATAGAGTCTTTACAACAAGGGATCCATGGAGCTCCAGGCAGCATCCTTAGAGTCTTTTCAGCAAGGGATCCATGGAGCTCCAGGCAACACCCATAGAGTCTTTACAAGGGATCCATGGAGCTCCAGGCAGCATCCATAGAGTCTTTACAACAAGGGATCCATGGAGCTCCAGGCAGCATCCTTAGAGTCTTTACAACAAGGGATCCATGGAGCTCCAGGCAGCATCTTTAGAGTCTTTACAACAAGGGATCCATGCAGCTCCAGGCAGCATCTTTAGAGTCTTTACAACAAGGGATCCATGTAGCTCCAGGCAGCATCCTTAGAGTCTTTACAACAAGGGATCCATGGAGCTCCAGGCAGCATCCTTAGAGTCTTTTCAGCAAGGGATCCATGGAGCTCCAGGTAGGATATCTACAGCCCTTTCAAGAAGGGATCCATGTAGCTCCAGGCAGCATCCTTAGAGTCTTTTCAGCAAGGGATCCATGGAGCTCCAGGCAGCATCCTTAGAGTCTTTTCAGCAAGGGATCCATGGAGCTCCAGGCAACATCCATAGAGTCTTTACAACAAGGGATCCATGGAGCTCCAGGCAACATCCTTAGAGTCTTTACAACAAGGGATCCATGGAGCTCCAGGCAGCATCCATAGAGTCTTTACAACAAGGGATCCATGGAGCTCCAGGCAGCATCCTTAGAGTCTTTTCAGCAAGGGATCCATGGAGCTCCAGGCAGCATCCTTAGAGTCTTTACAACAAGGGATCCATGGAGCTCCAGGCAGCATCCTTAGAGTCTTTACAACAAGGGATCCATGGAGCTCCAGGCAGCATCCATAGAGTCTCTTCAGCAAGGGATCCATGGAGCTCCAGGCAGCATCCTTAGAGTCTTTTCAGCAAGGGATCCATGGAGCTCCAGGCAGCATCCTTAGAGTCTTTACAACAAGGGATCCATGGAGCTCCAGGCAGCATCCATATAGTCTTTTCAGCAAGGGATCCATGTAGCTCCAGGCAGCATCCTTAGAGTCTTTACAAAGGGATCCATGGAGCTCCAGGCAGCATCCATAGAGTCTTTACAACAAGGGATCCATGGAGCTCCAGGCAGCATCCTTAGAGTCTTTACAACAAGGGATCCATGGAGCTCAAGGCAGCATCCATAGAGTCTCTTCAGCAAGGGATCCATGGAGCTCCAGGCAGCATCCTTAGAGACTTTACAACAAGGGATCCATGTAGCTCCAGGCAGCATCCTTAGAGTCTTTTCAGCAAGGGATCCATGGAGCTCCAGGCAGCATCCTTAGAGTCTTTACAACAAGGGATCCATGGAGCTCCAGGCAACATCCTTAGAGTCTTTTCAGCAAGGGATCCATGGAGCTCCAGGCAGCATCCTTACAGTCTTTTCAGCAAGGGATCCATGGAGCTCCAGGCATCATCCTTAGAGTCTTTACAACAAGGGATCCATGGAGCTTCAGGCAGCATCCTTAGAGTCTTTACAACAAGGGATCCATGTAGCTCAAGGCAGCATCCATAGAGTCTCTTCAGCAAGGGATCCATGGAACTCCAGGCAACATCCTTAGAGTCTTTTCAGCTAGGCATCCATGGAGCTCCAGGCAGCATCCTTAGAGTCTTTACAACAAGGGATCCATGGAGCTCCAGGCAACATCCATAGAGTCTATTCAGCAAGGGATCCATGGAGCTCCAGGCAGCATCCTTAGAGTCTTTACAACAAGGGATCCATGGAGCTCCAGGCAGCATCCTTAGAGTCTTTACAACAAGGGATCCATGGAGCTCCAGGCAGCATCCTTAGAGTCTTTACAACAAGGGATCCATGGAGCTCCAGGCAGCATCCTTAGAGTCTTTACAAGGGATCCATGGAGCTCCAGGCAGCATCCTTAGAGTCTTTACAACAAGGGATCCATGGAGCTCCAGGCAGCATCCTTAGAGTCTTTACAACAAGGGATCCATGGAGCTCCAGGCAGCATCCATAGAGTCTCTTCAGCAAGGGATCCATGGAGCTCCAGGCAGCATCCTTAGAGACTTTACAACAAGGGATCCATGGAGCTCCAGGCAGCATCCTTAGAGTCTTTTCAGCAAGGGATCCATGGAGCTCCAGGCAGCATCCTTAGAGTCTTTACAACAAGGGATCCATGGAGCTTCAGGCAGCATCCTTAGAGTCTTTACAACAAGGGATCCTTGTAGCTCAAGGCAGCATCCATAGAGTCTCTTCAGCAAGGGATCCATGGAACTCCAGGCAACATCCTTAGAGTCTTTTCAGCTAGGCATCCATGGAGCTCCAGGCAGCATCCTTAGAGTCTTTTCAGCAAGGGATCCATGGAGCTCCAGGCAACATCCATAGAGTCTTTTCAGCAAGGGATCCATGGAGCTCCAGGCAGCATCCTTAGAGTCTTTACAACAAGGGATCCATGGAGCTCCAGGCAGCATCCTTAGAGTCTTTTCAGCAAGGGATCCATGGAGCTCCAGGCAACATCCATAGAGTCTTTACAACAAGGGATCCATGGAGCTCCAGGCAACATCCATAGAGTCTTTTCAGCAAGGGATCCATGGAGCTCCAGGCAGCATCCTTAGGGTCTTTACAACAAGGGATCCATGGAGCTCCAGGCAGCATCCTTAGAGTCTTTACAACAAGGGACCCATGGAGCTCCAGGCAGCAGCTTTAGAGTCTTTTCAGCAAGGGATCCATGGAGCTCCAGGCAGCATCCTTGGAGTCTTTACAACAAGGGATCCATGGAGCTCCAGGCAGCAGCTTTAGAGTCTTTTCAGTGAGGGATCCATGTACTCCAGGCAGCATCCTTAGATTCTTTTCAACAAGGGATTCATGGAGCTTCAGGCAGCATCCCTACTGCCTTTTCAGTAAGGGATCCATGCTGCTCTCCCTCTCTGAAGATACTCAAGACCTGCCTGGATGTTTTCCTGTGTTATCTGCTGTAGGTGATCCTGCTCTGGCAGGGGGATTGGACTGGATGAGCTTTCAAGGTCCCTTCCAGCACCTAACATTCTCTGTTTCTGTGATTCTGTGACCTCTTCTCCATTTTCTGCTTGGGCTGAGAGCTCCATGGGGATGGGCAGAGCTGTCACACCTACTGGTGCAGCTCCTGGCATGCTGGGGTTTCTGTTTACATAGGTGCTGCTGCAGTGGGAGTGCTTCAATAAATGCCTCCCCTCTCAGAGGGGGAGAAAGAGAAAGGTTATTGTAACTGCTGAGCACTGCAGAAAGCTCCACACCTGTCCTCTCCCAAGCCTTTGTGAAAGAGAAGGGAACACAATCCAGCTGCAACTGAAAACCACAAAAGGTTTGCTCAGAGTTCATCTGTGAGGTAGCAATACCAGCCACACTGTGGTAACCAACATCTGAACCTCCATTCCTCACCAGGGCTGACATTTGCTCCCAGGAGGGGGAGGCTGCACACACGAGCCACGGGGGTGTTTAGAATGGAATGGATTGGAATAGAATAGAATAGAATAGAATAGAATAGAATAGAATAGAATAGAATAGAATAGAAAGAATAGAATAGAATAGAATAGAATAGAAACAGAATAGAGCAGGTTGGAAAAGACCTTTGAGATCATCAAGTCCAACCTATCACCCAGTACTATCTAATCAACTAAACCATGGCACCAAGTGTCTCATCCAGTCTCCTCCTAAACACCTCCAGGGTTGGTGACTCCACCACCTCCCTGGACAGCACATTCCAGTGGCCAATCTCTTTTTCTATGAAGAACTTCTTCATAACATCCAACCTAAACCTCCCCTGGTGCAGCTTGAGACTGTGTCCTCTTGTTCTGGTGCTGGATGCCTGGGAGAAGAGACCAACCCCTGCCTGGCTACAACCTCTCTTCAGGTAGCTGTAGAGAGCAAGAAGCTCTCCCCTGAGCCCCTTCTTCTCCAGGCTAAGCAACCCCAGCTCCCTCAGCCTCTCCTCACAGGGCTGTGCTCCAGACCCCTCCCCAGCTTTTGTCCCCAGGCTGGGGACAAAAGGCAAGCAGAGCACCCAGACTGGCCTCACCTCCCTGCTCCTGTCATGTAGCTGCAGCAGGTGGCTGGAGCGGTTGGGGATGGAAGGTTTGGATGTCTTCAGGCCTCCAGAATTAGCCATGAGGCTTCACTGAAGGGCTCCCTGAACCGTAACACCAAACCAAAATGTCAAACAGGGCCCTGCATGAAAAAGGAACCAGGGGAAAGGCCGAGTTGCGAGTGTAACAGGAGCTTGCTGAGGGCTGGGCTGCCACGCACCTCACTGCTCCGGCTTTTAATCTGCTTTGAAGCAGAAGCCATTAGCATCTCCTGCACCACGATTCCAAATATACAGTCCTTTACAAGCTTGCCCCACAGCCCCCTGCATAAATCACCACTGCATTCCAGTCCCTTTGGGAGGCAGTGAAAGGAAGGAAGGGGATGCTCCTGCTCTCTGCCACAATCCCCATCACTGTCACCCCCTTTGTCCCCCCCACCCTGGGACAGAATGGGACATCACCAGGGCAAAGGAATCCAGCTAAAGCATCTGTCACCCCTTTGGGGTTTGCATTTTCACAGAATCACTCAGACTGGAAAAGCCCCCTGGGATAACCAAATCCCACTGAGACCCTACTCTGCAAGGGTCACCCCTAAACCGTATCCCCAAGCACCACATCCGAACCACCTTGAAACACAGCCAGGCTTGGGGACTCAACCACCTCCCTGGGCAGCACATCCCAATGTCTGACCACTCTTTCTATGCAATTTTTTTTTCCTACTGTCTAATCTAAACCTACCCAATGGCAGCTTGAGGCCATTCCTCCTTGTTCCATCACTAATTACCTGTGAGAAGAGATCAGCACCAACCTCTCCACAACCTCCTTTCAGGTAGTTGTAGAGAGCAATGAGGTCTCCCCTCAGCCTCCTCTCCTTCAAACTAACCATCCCCAGCTCCTTCAGTCACTCTTCATCAGATTTATTCTCCAGGACCTTCACAGCTTCCTTGCCCTCCTCTGCACTCCAGCACCTCCAGAAACCCACCTGGGGGTACTGGTTGATAATAGGATGAACATGAGCCAGCAGTGTGCCCAGGTGGCCAAGAAGCCCAATGGCATCCTGGCCTGCATCAGGATGCAGGGAGCAGGGAGGTCATTGTGCCCTGGACTCAGCACTGGTTAGGCCACACCTTGAGTCCTGTGTCCAGTTCTGGGATCCTCAGTTTAAGAAGGACATTGAGACACTTGAAGGTGTCCAGAGAAGGGCAACAAGGTTGGGGAGGGGTCTGGAGCACAGCCCTGTGAGGAGGGGCTGAGGGAGCTGGGGTTGCTTAGCCTGGAGAAGAGGAGGCTCAGGGGCTACCTTCTTGCCCTCTACAACTCCCTGAAGGGAGGTTGTAGCCAGGTAGGGGTTGGTCTCTTCTCCCAGGCAAGCAGCACCAGAACAAGAGGACACAGTCTCAAGCTGTGCCAGGGGAGGTTTAGGCTCAAGGTAAGGAGAAAATTCTTCACAGAGAGAGTTGTTAGCCACGGGTGCTGCCCAGGGAGGTGGTGAAGTCACCATCACTGGAGGTGTTTAAGAAGAGCCTGGATGTGGCCCTTGGTGCCATGGTTTAGTTGATTAGACGGTGTTGGGTGATAGGTTGGACTCAATAATCTCAAAAGTCTCTTCCAACCTGGTCTAATCTGTTCTATTCTATTCTATTCTATTCTATTCTATTCTATTCTATTCTATTCTATTCTATTCTATTCTATTCTCTACTCTACTCTACTCTACTCTACTCTACTCTACTCTACTCTACTCTACACTACTCTATATCATTGTGCACCAAAGCAGAAGTCAGCTGCAATGACTAGCACCAAACAGTCCTTAGCTGTCACATACCAAAACAAACAGCACTGAATTTCAGAGCCAAACAGTGATTGCTTTTTGAAATCAACAATCACAGACTGGTGGGGGATGGAAGGGACCTCTAGAAATCATCTGTTACAAGCCCACTGCTAGTGCAGGGTCTCTTGGATCCGGTTACACAGGGACATGTCCAGATGGATTTTGAAAGCCTTCAGGGAAGGAGTTCCTCAGCACCTCCAAGCAGCCTGGTGCAGCACTCCAGTATCCTCACAGGAAAGAAGTTCTTCCTTAGGTTCAAGAGACACCTCCTGTGCTCTAGTTTGTGCCCATTGCCCCTTGCTGTAGCACTGGGCATTAACCTCATCCTCTTGACCTCCATCTGATAAGATCTCCTCTCAGTGTTCTTCAGAATAACCAGCACCCTCAAAGTAAAGAAGTCTTCCTTAAGTTCAAGTGAAAGCTCCTGTGTTCTTTCTCGTGCTGCCAGCGTAGCACTCTAGCACCCTACAGGAGGCACCCAAGCAGAATTTGTAGGTCAGCTGCACCTTAATAGCATGGCTGGAGAGGGTGGAGGAGGAGAGCTAGAGCACCTCTCCTGTGGACAGACTGAAGGAGTTGGGGCTGTTCAGTCTGGAGAAGAGAAGACTCCAAGGAGACCTTCTTGTGGCCTTGCAGTATCTGAAAGGGGCTACAAGAAAGTTGGGGAGGGACTTTTGAGGGTGTCAGGAAGTGATAGGATAGTGGGGAGTGGAACAAAACTAGAAATGGGGAGATTGAGATTGGATGTCAGGCAGAAGTTGTTCCCCAGGAGGGTGGTGAGAGCCTGGCACAGGTTGCCCAGGGAGGTGGTGGCAGCCTCCTGCCTGGAGGTGTTTGCAGCCAGGCTGGCTGTGGCTGTGAGCAGCCTGCTGTAGTGTGAGGTGTCCCTGGCCATGGCAGGGGGGTTGGGACTGGCTGATCCTGGAGGTCCCTTCCATCCCTAACAATTCATTCTGTGGATCTATGATTCTACAGAACCACAAACCAGAAGGTGGGAGGGAAGTGGGTACCTGGAAGGACAGGTGGAAGAACAGCTGTGTGTTGGATAAAGCATGGGGACACATCTACACAGGAGGGAACATGTCCACTATGGCTGTCCTGGGGAGAAGTAGGGCAAAGGATACAGAGAGGCAGGGAAAATGATACAGGTATCCAAGTGACAGCATCCAGGGAAAGGGCAGCACAAAATAGTCCTAGTTCTCTGAAATCTTTTTGTAGAGGACATTGCAGGCAGCAGCTGAAGTGAGGAATCCAAATTCAGAGCAGAGCAGAGCAGGAGAGGCAAAGTGCCAGAAGGGCAGGTGTGAGGAGGGGTGGACAGGGCAGAAGAGAAAGGAATTGGCAGCTGTGTTTGGAGGAGGTGACAAAGGAGCCAGTGAAATGAGGTCTGAAATTGTGCAGGGAAGAGGGGAGGAGATTTGGTGGAGAGCAGCCTCATCATAGAAAGAGGCACAGAATGCACTGGGTTGGGGACCCTCAAAGGTCATCTAGTCCAACACCCCTGCAGTGAGTAGGGGCATCCCCAACTAGATCAGGTTGCTCAGAGCCCCATCAAGCCTGACCTTGAATGTTTCCAAGAATGGGGCCTCCACCACTTCCCTTGACAACCTGTTCCAATGTTCCAATACCCTCATGGCAAAGAACTTCCTCCTAATGTCCAAGCCAAATCTCCCCTGCTGTAGTTTCAGACCACCACCCCTTGTCCTAGTGCTACACGCCCTTGCAAAAAGTCCCTCTCCAGCTCTCCTGTAGTCCCTTCAGGTACAGCAAGGCTGCTCTAAGGTCTCCCTGCAGCCTTCTCTTCTCCAGGCTGAACAACTTCAACTCTCCCAGCCTGTCCAATAGGGGAGGTCCTCCCTGCAGCCTTCTCTCCAGTCTGAACAACTTCAACTCTCCCACCCTGTCCCATAGGGGAGGTCCTCCTGCAGCCTTCTCTTCTCCAGGCTGAACAACTCCAACTCTCCCAGCCTGTCCCATAGGGGAGGTCCTCCCTGCAGCCTTCTCTTCTCCAGGCTGAACAACTCCAACTCTCCCAGCCTGTCCCATAGGGAGGTCCTCCCTGCAGCCTTCTCTTCTCCAGGCTGAACAACTCCAACTCTCCCAGCCTGTCCCATAGGGGAGGTCCTCCCTGCAGCCTTCTCTTCTCCAGGCTGAACAACTCCAACTCTCCCAGCCTGTCCCATAGGGAGGTCCTCCCAGCCTGGCTGAACAACTCCAACTCTCCCAGCCTCCCATCCTCTTCTCCAGGCTGAACAACTCCAACTCTCCCAGCCTGTCCCATAGGGGAGGTCCTCCCTGCAGCCTTCTCTTCTCCAGGCTGAACAACTCCAACTCTCCCAGCCTGTCCCATAGGGGAGGTCCTCCCTGCAGCCTTCTCTTCTCCAGGCTGAACAACTCCAACTCTCACAGCCTGTCCCATAGGGGAGGTCCTCCTGCAGCCTTCTCTTCTCCAGGCTGAACAACTCCAACTCTCCCAGCCTGTCCCATAGGGGAGGTCCTCCTGCAGCCTTCTCTTCTCCAGGCTGAACAACTTCAACTCTCCCAGCCTGTCCAATAGGGGAGGTCCTCCCTGCAGCCTTCTCCTCTCCAGGCTGAACAACTTCAACTCTCACAGCCTGTCCCATAGGGGAGGTCCTCCTGCAGCCTTCTCTTCTCCAGGCCGAACAACTCCAACTCTCCCAGCCTGTCCCATAGGGGAGGTCCTCCTGCAGCCTTCTCTCCAGTCTGAACAACTTCAACTCTCCCACCCTGTCCCATAGGGGAGGTCCTCCCTGCAGCCTTCTCTTCTCCAGGCCGAACAACTCCAACTCTCCCAGCCTGTCCCATAGGGGAGGTCCTCCTGCAGCCTTCTCTTCTCCAGGCTGAACAACTTCAACTCTCCCAGCCTGTCCCATAGGGGAGGTCCTCCTGCAGCCTTCTCTTCTCCAGGCCGAACAACTCCAACTCTCCCAGCCTGTCCCATAGGGGAGGTCCTCCTGCAGCCTTCTCTTCTCCAGGCTGAACAACTCCAACTCTCCCAGCCTGTCCCATAGGGGAGGTCCTCCCTGCAGCCTTCTCTTCTCCAGGCTGAACAACTCCAACTCTCCCAGCCTGTCCCATAGGGGAGGTCCTCCCTGCAGCCTTCTCTTCTCCAGGCTGAACAACTCCAACTCTCACAGCCTGTCCCATAGGGGAGGTCCTCCTGCAGCCTTCTCTTCTCCAGGCTGAACAACTCCAACTCTCCCAGCCTGTCCCATAGGGGAGGTTCTCCAGCCCGCTCTGATCATCTTAGTGGCCTCCTCTGGCCCTGTTCAAACAGTTCCACATCCTTCTTGTGTCAGGGGAACCAGAACTGGATACAGTGCTCCAGGCAGGGGTCACCCTGGTGCAGAGCAGAGCAGATGGGAGAATCATCCCACTTGTCCTACTGGTCACACTTCTTTTGATAAGAACAACCTTATTGCTGTCTACAACTACCTGAAGGGAGGTTGTAGCCAGGTGGGGGTTGGTCTCTTCTCCCAGGCAGCCAGTGACAGGCAGGGGAGGTTTAGGCTGGATGTTAGGAAGAAGTTCTTCCCAGAAAGAGAGACTGGCCATTGGAATGTGCTGCCCAGGGAGGTGGTGGAGTCACCATCCCTGGAGGTGTTTAGGAAAAGACTGGATGAGGCACTTGGTGCCATGGTTTAGTTGATGAGATGGTGTTGGGTGATAGGTTGGACTGGATGATCTCTCAGGTCTTTTCCAGCCTGGTTGATTCTGTATTCTGTATTCTATTCTGTAACAGATTCAGACTGGTAGATTCAGATTGAATGTCAGGAACTTCTTCACCATGGGGGTGGTGAGAGCCTGGCACAGGTTGCCCAGGGAGGTGGTGGAAGCCTCCTACCTGGAGGCTTTTGCAGCCAGGCTGGCTGTGGCTGTGAGCAACCTGCTGTAGTGGGAGGTGTCCCTGCCCATGGCAGGGGGTGGGAACTGGCTGATCCTTGAGGTCCCTTCCAACCCTGACAATTCTGTGACTCAGAGGTGTCAAGGAGAAAGGGCCTCCTCCACTGCTTGCAGCCTGCTTTGTGTCCCCACTGCGGCTTAAACCATCACACCCACTGCCAGAGCTTGTGCTCTGGGAGGAGCAGGAGGGGCACAGGCTGGACCCATAGCTGATGCCAGTTTTCAGGCATTACCTTTAGTTACTGATTCTTTCCCTAACAGACCCGATGGCACTAAAGGCTGGGCCCTGCTGCCCGGCACGCTGCGTGGCCCCGGCAGAGGCGAGTGTGGAGCTTCCACTTGCTCTTTACATCAGGGCTTTGCTTCTTACTTTTTGCTCTTTACCCAGTGCAGTGCTTTCACCTCTGGGCTAGGCTCTCTTTGAAGTTCATAACTGGAGAAGAAAACCAAGGGTGAGGGGCTTGAGGGTTCTTTCAGATCCTGTGAAGTTATTCCTCAATACAAGAGAGATGTGGAGAATAGGATAGGATAAGATAGGATAGGATAGGATAGGATAGGATAGGATAGGATAGGATAGGATAGGATAGGATAGGATAGGATAGGAAAGGATAGGATAGGATAGGATAGGATAGGATAGGATAGGATAGGATAGGATAGGATAGGATAGGAAAGGATAGGATAGGATAGGATAGGAGTAGGATAGGATAGAATAGAGTAGAGTAGAGTAGAGTAGAGTAGAGTAGAGTAGAGTAGAGTAGAGTAGAGCAGAGTAGAGTAGAGTAGAGTAGAGCAGAGTAGGATAGGCTAGGGTAGGATAGAATAGGATAGGATAGAATAGGATAGAATAGAATAGAATAGAATAGAATAGAATAGAATAGAATAGAATAGAATAGAATAGGACAGGACAGGATAGGATAGGATAGGATAGGATAGGATAGGATAGGATAGGATAGGATAGGATAGGATAGGATAGGATAGGATAGGATAGGATAGGATAGGATAGGATAGGATAGGATAGGATAGGATAGGATAGGATAGGATAGGATAGGATAGGAAAGGATAGGATAGGATAATAGGATAGGATAGGATAGGATAGGATAGGATAGGATAGGATAGGATAGGATAGGATAGGAGTAGGATAGGATAGGATAGGATAGGATAGGATAGGAATAGAATAGATAGAATAGATAGAATAGGATAGAGTAGAGTAGAGTAGAGTAGAGGAGTAGAGTAGAGGATAGAGTAGAGTAGAGTAGAGTAGAGTAGAGTAGAGTAGAGTAGAGAGTAGAGTAGGATAGGATAGAATAGGATAGGATAGGATAGGATAGGATAGGATAGGATAGTAGGATAGGAGTAGGATAGGATAGGATAGAATTGAATTGGATAGAATTGAATTGAATTGAATTGAATTGAATTGAATTGAATTGAATTGAATTGAATTGAATTGAATTGAATTGAATTGAATTGAATTGAATTGAATTGGATTGAATTGGATTGAATTAACCAGGTGGGAAGAGACCTTCGAGGTCATCAAGTCCAACCCATCCAGTCATCTGGGACCTCTCCAGTGAGCCAGGACTGTTGAAAAATTATGGAGAGGGGCTTGGCAGCTCATCTGCCAGCTCCCTCAGCACCCTAGGATGGATCCCATCTGGTCCCATGGACTTGTGGGGATCCAAGCGGCTAAGCAGGTCTCTAACCACTTCCTTCTGGATTACAGGGTAACTATATTGCTCTCTGCCTCCATCTGCCAGCTCAGGAGGCCAGTTGTCTGGAAGACAACCTGTCCTGCTATTAAAAATTGAGGCAAAGAAGGTGTTAAGTACCTCTGCCTTTTACTCATCTTTAGTTACAGTATTCCCCTCCATGTCCATCACAGATGCTCCATCTGGGTGCACAAACATGATTACAAATTCAGTGAGAGTTCCTCTGCTGCTTCTGCATTCAGCCAGTCACTAGGAACAGAGGACTTGGGGGAGGGCTGTGAGGCTTTTGCAGAAAGAAGATTGTGACTGAAAGAAAGAAAGAAATACATACACACATACATAAATGAATGTGATTTTCCCTATTCATGTAATTTTGATCCACAAGACAACCACAGGCTTGTATATATTCTTGAGGTCCAACAACCCACATCTGGAAGTGCCAGAAGGTGTCCAGAAAAGGGCCACGAGGATGAGCAGAGGGCTGGAGCTGCTCTGCTGTGAGGACAGACTGAGGGAGTTGGGGCTGTTCAGTCTGGAGAGGAGAAGGCTCCCAGGAGACCTCATTGTGGCCTTCCAGTATCTGAAGGGGGCTACAAGAAAGCTGGGGAGGGACTTTTGGGAGTATCAGGGAGTGATAGGACCTGGGGGAGTGGAGCAAAACTAGAAGTGGGTAGATTGAGATTGGATGTTAGGAAGAAGTTTTTCCCCATGAGGAAGAAGCATCCCTCATACCTAACCCAGTGCAGGCAGCACTGGGCTGGCTGGGGGCACCAGGCCTCTGCTGACTCCAGAGGGGTTTGCATGGAGAATGGGACAAAAAACTAGAAATGGGTAGATTCAGATTGGATGCTAGGAAGATGTTTTTCTCCATGTGAGAGTGGTGAGAGCCTGGCACAGGTTGCCCAGGGAGGTGGTGGCAGCCTCCTGCCTGGAGGTGTTTGCAGCCAGGCTGGCTGTGGCTGTGAGCAACCTGCTGTAGCGTGAGGTGTCCCTGCCCATGGCAGGGGGCTGGAACTGGCTGATCCTTGAGGTCCCTTCCAACCCTGATGATTCTATGATTCTATGGTCACAGTTAGATAGAAGACAGTGAGCTGGAAGCTGGCAACTTTGTGACACCAACCTGCTACTAGGAGCAGCAGCAGAGGCTGATGCTTTCCACCTGGCATGTGCCTGCCTGGCCGGCAGTGTCCTACTGGGTGTCTTCTTGGGGCTCATGGGCAGAGCCTCACTGACTTCAGCAGAGCTCAAATTAATTTGAACTCCCAGGAAATTCAGTCCACTTTTAGAACATGTTCCCCTGAAAAGGCAAAAGCAGTCTCAGCATTTGCCTTCCACACAGCCCCATGTGCTGCAACCCATTCTGTTCTCTCTCATGTTGGTCATTCCAGAAGGTAATCAGGTGGTCTAGGGGCATCCCACATTCTCCTCTGTGTTTGGCCTGCACACTGCTGGTGCTCTGCTTTACAATCTTGTGGCTTACTATATACAGATTTGGGCTTGGCTTGTACTCACTGTGGTCTAAAGTCATGACAGAAGGATTAGACCCAAGTAAGAAGGTGGTTTAGAGCCCTGTGGAGTTTTTCTCATGGAAGGGGAAAGCTCCTTCCCACATAATCATCTTTACAGAAGGGATTACCTGTCCTCATTTACCACTGAAACAAACCCAAGCATCTCTGAGATGTTTTTGTGGCTGATGCACAGCTGGGGGTTGGTTTCTTCTCCTGGGGTTAGTCTCTAAGAATCATGGAATCAATAAGGTTGGAAAAGACCTCAAAGATCATCAAGTCCAACCTGTCACCCAAATCTTCATGACTACTAAAACATGGCACCAAGTGCCACGTCCAATCCCCTCTTGAACAGCTCCAGGGATGGGGACTCCACCACCTCCCTGGGCAGCACATTCCAATGGCTAACAACTCTCTCTGGGAAGAACTCTCTCCTCACCTCCAGCCTAAACCTCCCCTGGCACAGCTTGAGACTGTGTCCTCTTGTTCTGGTGCTGGCTGCTAGGGAGAAGAGACCAACCCCCACCTGGCTACAACCTCCCTTCAGGGAGTTGTAGAGAGCAAGAAGGTCTCCCTGAGCCTCCTCTTCTCCAGGCTAAGCAACCCCAGCTCCCTCAGCCTCTTCTCCTGGGAGGTTGTAGCCAGGTGGGGGTTGGTCTCTTCTCCCAGGCAACCAGCACCAGAACAAGAGGACACAGTCTCAAGCTGTGCCAGGGGAGGTTTAGGCTGGAGGTGAGGAGAAAGTTCTTCCCAGAAAGAGAGATCGGCCACTGGAATGTGCTGCCCAGGGAGGTGGTGAGGTTGACATCCTTGGATGTGTTGAAGAAAAGCCTGGATGAGACACTTAGTGCCCTGGTCTGGTTGATTAGTTTGGGTTAGGGGATCTGTTGGACTTGATGATCTTGGAGGTCCCTTCCAACCTGCCTGATTCTGTGATATGGTGAGAAAATGCATCTGAAGCCTCTTCTCAGCCTCTGTCAAGATGAAATGATCACTTTTTGCTGAAGGAGCAAGCAGATTTACACTGTCTAACTGAGGGAAGAATTTAGCCCAATGGCTGAAAGACTTTGTCCCACTGAAGAAACTAATGTTTAGTCAAATCAAAGCAGCCTCCTCAGAGGCAGACCGATTTTTAGCAGTTAAAGCTGACCAATGTGATTGGGCCATCCTTCTGGAAAGCACTTGGGCATGTCCTTAAGGACTGCTGAAGGCTGCACAGCAGGTTTAGACACACTCTGAACTCCAAGGTGATGCTGGATTGTAATGCTGGCAGGGAAGGCTTTTGATGAGCTTCTGCCTGTGCTGCAGAGCACCAGAAATTAGGTCAATGTGCTGGGTTACTGCCTGTCCTTCCCTCCTGCAAAATGACCTCCTAATTGAGCACCAGGAGCCAAAGAGACCACATGCCTGTGGAAGCCAGCCAAGTCTGCCAGCATGGCAGGATCAGTGAAAGACCCTGGAGGCTGTGGGCAGGGTGGTGGCATGGACCAGTTCTAGCTCACACAGAATCATAGAATTGTTAGGGTTGGAAGGGACCTCAAGGCTCAGCCAGCTCCAACCCCTGCCATGGGCAGGGACACCTCACACTACAGCAGGTTGCTCACAGCCACAGCCAGCCTGGCTGCAAACACCTCCAGGCAGGAGGCTGCCACCACCTCCCTGGGCAACCTGTGCCAGGCTCTCACCACCCTCATGGGGAACAACTTCTTCCTAACATCCAATCTCAATCTACCCACTTCTAGTTTTGTTCCACTCCCCCCAGTCCTATCACTCCCTGACACCCTTAAAAGTCCCTCCCCAGCTTTCTTGTAGCCCCTTTCAGATACTGGAAGGCCACAATGAGGTCACCTTGGAGCCTTCTCTTCTCCAGACTGCACAACCCCAACTCCCTCAGTCTGTCCTCACAGCAGAGCAGCTCCAGCCCTCTGCTCACCCTCGTGGCCCTTCTCTGGACACCTTCCAGCACCTCCAGATCCTTCCTGTAATAGGAATGATTTGGTTGGGCACATTCAACACAGCATCACTGTGCCCCTTTAGAAATCCTCTGTATGCTCTGCAGTCTCTTTCTAGACACCATTTGATGGGCACTTGGGAAAGTGGTTGCTGCAAATGCATGGCGAAAGACATAGAGGACGTGGTACTTGGCTGTGTAACAGGGGAAACTCTGGGTCACACAGGATCTTTGGCAGCTCTTGCACTGGCCTGTGGCAGCTGAGAGCTGTATTAAGCTGAACACCCAGGCTTCAGGAGCCCATGTTTTGATGCATCACTAGGACAGGGTTCTGCAGAGCCCATGTGGTAGTTTTAGGCTGTGCCTTTAAAACTTTTCCACAGATGTTGAACAGAAAGTGTTAGAATGTAAATCACAGAATCACCCAGAATCACAGAGTCACCAAGGCTGGGAGAGACCTCAAAGATCATCAAATCCAACCTGGCACCCAACACCTCATGACTAGACCATGGCACCAAGTGTCACGTCCAATCCCCTCCTGAACACCTCCAGGGACTGTGACTCCACCACCTCCCTGGGCAGCACATTTCAGTGGCTAATGACTCTCCCAGTGAAGAACTTTCTCCTCACCTCAAGTGATTTGCTTCCAAGTGGGCTGGTGTGGCAAATTTACAGCTGGGGGGCAATTTTCAGCCCACCCCATATAAAAAGGAGTTATTTCTCCATGGTTTTAGTTTGGTTGAATGCAGAAAACAGGAAGCAACTGAGGTCGTTTAGCCTGGAGAAGAGGAGGCTTAGGGGACACCTCATTGTTCTTGACAACTCCCTGACAGGAGGATGCAGTGAGGTGGGGGTTGGGCTCTTCTCCCTAGCATCAGGTGATAGCACATGAGGAAATGGCCTCAAATTGTGCCAGGGAAGGGTTAGATTGGAGATGAGGGAAAATTTCTTTGCTGCAAGAGTGGTCAGGGATTGGCACAGGCTGCTCAGGGAGGTGGTGGAGTCACTATCCTGGAAGTGTTCAAGAAATGTGTGGGCATGGCTCTGTGGGGCATGGTTTGATGGCCATGGTGGTGTTGGGTTGATAGTTGAGCTCAATAATCTTAGAGGCCTTTTCCAACCAAAACAATTGTGTGATTCTGTGATCCTTCCCATGAGGCAGCCTACTGAGTGAGCACAGGGAGGAGCTGCATCTAGAGCCAGCATCAGAGTAGGAGTTTGACAATGTTATGTGCCCTGCAGGGCAAAACTCACAGCATGAGGATCATTTAGCTTTTCATACCCAGCCTCTGAAGCTCTTTGTCAGAGAGCTGAGTGTCTGTATAGCCTGGGAGATGTGACTCTTTACAGAGTCAGGCCAAACTCTGGGATGGCTGAGTGTCACTAGCTGAAAAAGTGTTTGCAGCTAATCAGAGACCCATGGAATCAACCAGGTTGGAAAAGACCTCAGAGATCATCAGGTCCAACCTATTACCTTATACCTAACATCTCCTGACAACCTACCTATCCTAATAAATCATGGCTCCAAGTGCCACATCCAATCCTTTTTGAACACCTCCAGGGATGGGGACTCCACCACCTCCCTGGGCAGCACATTCCAATGGCCAATTACTCTTCCTGGGAAGAAGAGACCAACCCCCACCTGGCTACGACCTCCTTTCAGGGAGTTGTAGACAGCAATAAGGTCTCCCCTGAGCCTCCTCTTTTAGATGTGGCATCCATGGCTCCTGTCTTCCCTCATCACTAAAATCTGCTAATGGAAGATGTAACCCAGAAGTTACCTTCCATAGTGGAAGACAACCCAGGCACTATGGAGACTGGAGGCTGGAGGGGATGGCTTATACAGCTCCCAAGAGCCCACAGAAATAACTAAAGGTTTTCCTGCACTTTATACCTGCAAAACAAAATGCAATGAAGGTCTCCATTCCTCTGTGTAGAGTAACATCCTTTGCTGTTCCAGATCTGTGTAGAGGAACATCCTTTGCTGGTCCAGATCTGTGCAGAGGAACATCCTTTGCTGGTCCAGATCTGTGCAGAGGAACATCCTTTGCTGTTCCAGATCTGTGTAGAGGAACATCCTTTGCTGTTCCAGATCTGTGCAGAGGAACATCCTTTGCTGGTCCAGATCTGTGTAGAGGAACATCCTTTGCCAGTCCAGATCTGTGCAGGGGAACATACTTTGATCTTCCAGATCTGTGTAGAGGAACATCCTTTGATCTTCCAGATCTGTGCAGAGGAACATCCTTTGATCTTCCAGATCTGTGCAGAGGAACATCCTTTGCTGGTCCAGATCTGTGTAGAGGAACATCCTTTGCCAGTCCAGATCTGTGCAGGGGAACATCCTTTGATCTTCCAGATCTGTGTAGAGGAACATCCTTTGCTGTTCCAGATCTGTGTAGAGGAACATCCTTTGCTGTTCCAGATCTGTACAGAGGAACATCCTTTGCTGGTCCAGATCTGTGCAGGGGAACATCCTTTGCTGTTCCAGATCTGTACAGAGGAACATCCTTTGCTGGTCCAGATCTGTGTAGAGGAACATCCTTTGCTGTTCCAGATCTGTACAGAGGAACATCCTTTGCTGGTCCAGATCTGTGCAGGGGAACATCCTTTGATCTTCCAGATCTGTGCAGAGGAACATCCTTTGCTGTTCCAGATCTGTGCAGAGGAACATCCTTTGCTGTTCCAGATCTGTACAGAGGAACATCCTTTGCTGGTCCAGATCTGTGCAGGGGAACATCCTTTGATCTTCCAGATCTGTGCAGAGGAACATCCTTTGCTGTTCCAGATCTGTGTAGAGGAACATCCTTTGCTGTTCCAGATCTGTACAGAGGAACATCCTTTGCTGGTCCAGATCTGTGTAGAGGAACATCCTTTGCTGTTCCAGATCTGTACAGAGGAACATCCTTTGCTGGTCCAGATCTGTGCAGGGGAACATCCTTTGATCTTCCAGATCTGTGCAGAGGAACATCCTTTGCTGTTCCAACTGTGTATCCTTTGCTGTTCCAGATCTGTACAGAGGAACATCCTTTGCTGGTCCAGATCTGTGTAGAGGAACATCCTTTGCTGTTCCAGATCTGTGCAGAGGAACATCCTTTGCTGGTCCAGATCTGTACAGAGGAACATCCTTTGCTGTTCCAGATCTGTGCAGAGGAACATCCTTTGCTGGTCCAGATCTGTACAGAGGAACATCCTTTGATCTTCCAGATCTGTGTAGAGGAACATCCTTTGCTGGTCTGGATCTGTGTAGAGGAACATCCTTTGCTGTTCCAGATCTGTACAGAGGAACATCCTTTGCTGGTCCAGATCTGTGCAGGGGAACATCCTTTGATCTTCCAGATCTGTGCAGAGGAACATCCTTTGCTGTTCCAGATCTGTGTAGAGGAACATCCTTTGCTGTTCCAGATCTGTACAGAGGAACATCCTTTGCTGGTCCAGATCTGTACAGAGGAACATCCTTTGCTGGTCCAGATCTGTACAGAGGAACATCCTTTGCTGGTCCAGATCTGTGCAGAGGAACATCCTTTGCTGTTCCAGATCTGTGCAGAGGAACATCCTTTGCTGTTCCAGATCTGTGTAGAGGAACATCCTTTGCTGTTCCAGATCTGTACAGAGGAACATCCTTTGCTGGTCCAGATCTGTGCAGGGGAACATCCTTTGATCTTCCAGATCTGTGTAGAGGAACATCCTTTGCTGTTCCAGATCTGTACAGAGGAACATCCTTTGCTGGTCCAGATCTGTGTAGAGGAACATCCTTTGCTGTTCCAGATCTGTACAGAGGAACATCCTTTGCTGGTCCAGATTTGCTGGTCCAGATCTGTGCAGAGGAACATCCTTTGATCTTCCAGATCTGTGCAGAGGAACATCCTTTGCTGGTCCAGATCTGTACAGAGGAACATCCTTTGCTGGTCCAGATCTGTGCAGAGGAACATCCTTTGCTGGTCCAGATCTGTACAGAGGAACATCCTTTGATCTTCCAGATCTGTGTAGAGGAACATCCTTTGCTGGTCTGGATCTGTGTAGAGGAACAACCTTTGCTGGTCCAGATCTGTGTAGAGGAACATCCTCTGCTGTTGCAGATCTCATATACCACTCCCTCTTCAGCTGACAGCATGCAGAGGTTTTTTTAGACACATTTCAGAGTCTTTTTCAGAATAGAATAGAATAGAATAGAATAGAATAGAATAGAATAGAATAGAATAGAATAGAATAGAATAGAATTAACCAGGTTGGAAGAGACCTTCAAGATCATTGTGTCCAACCTATTATCCAACACCACCTAATCAACTAACCCATGGTACCAAGCACCCCATCCAGTCTCCTCCTGAACACCTCCAATGATGGTGACTCCATCACCTCCCTGGGCAGCACATTCCAATGGCCAATCACTCTCTGTGAAGAATTTCTTCCTAACCTCCAGCCTAAACCTCCCCTGGCACAGCTTGAGACTGTGTCCTCTTGTTCTGCTGCTGCTTGCCTGGGAGAAGAGACCAACCTCCAACTGTCCACAACCTCTCTGTAGGCTTGAAGTTTCACAAGAGCACTGTGAAGGTCAGAGGGACAGCTTGCACACCATGCTGCTTGCAAAACATCTCAGGGTGACTGGAAATGTGCTGGAACAGCCATGTTATGCCCTATGGAGCCACAAAGCTTTACTTCTAGGAAGTTAGTCCTGCTTGGAGCAAGAATTTGCACTGAGCACTATGCAGTAAATTACACACTTTTTTTTTTTTTTTTTTTTTTTTTTTTTTTTTCAGTGTCAGCCTCATGCTTTGGTTTTCTCTTGACAGCTCTGGGTATTTTCACAGGCTGTGACCTGCTTGTATGTCTCATGTAGAGGATCACAGACTCATAGACTCACTCAGGGTTGGAAGGGACCACAAGGATCATCTAGTTCCAACCCCCTGCCATGGGCAGGGACACCCCACACTAGAGCAGGCTGGCCAGAGCCTCATCCAGCCTGGGCTTAAACACCTCCAGGGATGGGGCCTCAACCACCTCCCTGGACAACCCATTCCAGGGCTTCACCACTCTCATGGGGAAGAACTTCCTCCTCACCTCCAGCCTGAATCTCCCCACCTCCAGCTTCATTCCATTCCCCCTAGTCCTATCACTCCCTGAGATCCTGAGCAGTTCCTCCCCAGCCTTCCTGTAGCCCCCTTCAGATACTGGAAGGCCACAATGAGGTCACCTGGGAGCCTTCTCTTCTCCAGACTGAAGAGCCCCAACTCCTTCAGTCTGTCCTCACAGGAGAGGTGCTCCAGCCCTCTGATCATCTTCATGGCCCTGATTAGAGATGTTCAGATAGTGTCACACTGACTAGGAGCTTTGATATATGAAGTCAGCCTTTGTGACACCTCCTCAGCAAGCACAGCACAGCAGTGTATGGCCCCACAGGCCAGGGGCTCTCCTTGACAAGACCCAGCACAAAACACAGGGATTAGCTCAAGCCAGTCCTGTCACTGCAGTCACAGAATCATAGAATCAATAAGGTTGGCAGAGATCTCAAGGATCATCAAATCCATCCTGTCACCCAAGATCTTATGACTACTAAACCATGGCTCCATGTGCCACATCCAATCCCCTCTTGAACACCTCCAGGGACAGGGACTTCACCACCTCCCTGGGCAGCACATTCCAGTGGGCAATTACTCTCTATGTGAAGAACTTTCTCCTCACCTCCAGCCTAAACTTCCCCTGGCACAGCTTGAGACTGTGTCCTCTTGTTCTGCTGCTGGTTGCCTGGGAGAAGAGACCAACCCCCACCTGGCTACAACCTCCCTTCAGGGAGTTGTAGACAGCAAGAAGGTCTCCCCTGAGCCTCCTCTTCTCCAGGCTAAGCAACCCCAGCTCCCTCAGCCTCTCCTCACAGGGCTGTGCTCCAGACCCCTCCCCAGCCTCCTTGCCCTTCTCTGGACACCTTCAAGTCTCTCAATGTCCTTCTTAAACTGAGGAGCCCAGAACTGGACACAGGACTCAAGGTGTGGCCTAACCAGTGCTGAGTCCAGGACACAATGACTTCCCTGCTCCTGCTGGCCACACTCTTCCTGCTGCAGGCCAGGATGCCATTGGCCTTCTTGACCACCTGGGCAAACTGCTGGCTCATGTTCAGCTGCTGTCACCCAGCACCCCCAGGTCCCTTTGTGCCTGGCTGCTCTCCAGCCACTCTGACCCCAGCCTGTAGCTCTGCCTGGGGTTGTTGTGGCCAAAATGCAGCACCTGGCACTTGGACTTGTTGAATGCCATCCTGTTGGACTCTGCCCATCTGTGCAGCCTGGCAAGGTCCCTCTGCAGATCTCGCCTACCCTCAGGACCAACTCCTGCCCCCAGCTTGGTTTCATCTGCAAATTTACTGATGACTGACTCGGTGTCCTCATTCAGATCATCAATAAAGATATTGAACAGGATGGGGCCCAGCACTGATCCCTGGGGGACACCACTAGTGCCTGGCTGCCAGCTGGACGTGGCACCATTCACCACCACTACAGAATGCCTGGATCTAGGCTGTAGGCAGGATCAGCAAACTCTCTGGGCTTTTGAGCAAAGCACCATTATTTTCACATGCAAGATTCAAGGCTCTTTGTTTCCATCCTAGGTTCAAAGAGGATTAAAAAACACCCCATCACAGATGAATCCAAACATCCATAAATCAGAGCCATCTCTCTTCAGCATTCCCTGTCAGAAACTTGGCTGAGTTCTGCCTGTGTGGACAGCTGTATACAACAAAGTGCAGCAAGATGAAATGTTGTCTTAGGAACAGAGACAGGGTCCATGAGATCTCTCTGCACAAATAGATGGCTTTGCTTAGAAATCCATGGAATAGATCACTTTGCAGCTCTTGCCTTTTTCTTTTCACCCTCCTTGGCTGTAGCACACACTCCCCAGGCTCTCAGGAGTGTTACCATATTGCTTCTGACACTGTCAGGCTGTGCTGCCACTCAGGGAGAGCTGAGCAGGCTAGACAGCTGGGTGGAGAGGAACCTCATGAAATTCAACAAGGGTGAGTGTAGAGTCCTGCACCTGGGGGTAAAACCCCACTGCAGCAGCACAGAGGAGAGCCTGACCTGCTGGAAACCAGCTCCATAGAGAAGGGCTTTGAAGTCCTGGTGGACACTAAGTTGACCATGAGAGAGCAATGAGCCCTTGTGACCAAGGTGGCCAATGGTCTCCTGGGGTGCATTAAGAAGACTGTGGCCAGCAGGTCAAGGGAGATTCTCCTGCCTCTCTACTCTGCCCTGGTGAGGCCTCATCTGGAGTACTGGGTCCAGTTTATGACTCCACAGTTCAGGAAAGACCTCAATAGACTCCTGGAGACTGACCAACAGAGGGCTGTGAGAATGATTAGGGGACTGGAACGTCTGTCCGATGAGGAAAGGCTGAGACCTGGGGCTGTTTAGCTTGCAGAAGAGACAGCTGAGAGGAGATCTTATGAATGTTCAGAAGTGTGTGAAGGGTGGGTGTCAAGAAGAAGGGGCCAGGCTCTTGCCAGTGGTGCCCTGTGACAGGAGGAGGGGCAGCAGCCAGAAACTGGAACATGGGGAGGTCTGCCTCGGCATGAGGAAAAGCTTTGGTGTGAGGGTGCTGGAGCCCTGGAGCAGGCTGCCCAGAGAGGCTGTGGAGTCTCCTTCTCTGGAGACCTTCAAGACCCATCTGGAAGTGTTCCTGTGTGACCTGCCCTGGGTGGTCCTGCTTTGGCAGGGGGGTTGGACTGGATAATCTCCAGAGGTCCCTTCCAAAGCCTTTCAGTGTGTGATTCTGTACAATCAAGAAGAAGAAGGAAGGTAGTGCTGATGGGCACAGAACACAGAAAGGGAATTCCTCTGCTTCCCTTTCCTGGTGAGGGAGCATGTCAAATTTGGAGGGTGCTTGAATGGCTTTAATGGAGCTGGTGTGAAGGCAGAAGTAGTTTCTGTACAGCATGGGAGAGCAGGAAGGGAAAACAGCACCTGTGCAGAGGGACAAGGACAGAGCTCCCCAGGAGCAGGGTGAATTCACACCAGATCATAGAACCAGAATTGTCAGGGTTGGAAAGGACCTCAAGACTCATCCAGTTCCAACCCCTGCCATGGCCAGGGACACCTCACACTACAGCAGGCTGCTCACAGCCACATCCAGCCTGGCTGCAAACACCTCCAGGGATGAGGCTGCCACCACCTCCCTGGGCAACCTGTGCCAGGCTCTCACCACCCGCATGGGAAACAACTTCCTCACATCCAATCTCAATCTACCCATTTCTAGGGGTTTTTTTCCACCCCTCCACCCCCAGTCCTGTCACTGCCTGACACCCTCAAAAGATCATAGCATCATAGAATCAACCAGGATGGAACAGACCTCAGAGATCATCAAGTCCAACCTATTACCTACTACCTAGCACCTCCTGACAACTAAACCATGGCTTCAAGTGCCACATCCAATCCCCTCTTGAACACCTCCAGTGATGGGGACTCCACCACCTCCCTGGGCAGCACATTCCAATGGTCAACTACTCTTTCTGGGAAGAACTCTCTCCTCACCTCCAGCCTAAACCTCCCCTGGCACAGCTTGAGACTGTGTCCTCTTGTTCTGCTGCTGGTTGCCTGGGAGAAGAGACCACCCCCCTCCTGCCTACAACCTCCCCTCAGGGAGTTGTGGAGAGCAAGAAGGTCTCCCTGAGCCTCCTCAGCCGATGCAGGGAAGAAAAGGACCTTGCTAAAGGAACCAAATTGTTCTTGCCCTGCCTGTTTATTTTTAGAGCTCCAGGAGGTATGTTTTCCAGGCTGTTAGCAGAAGGAGGAGGGAGGGGAGGGGGTTGGTTCAACATCTAACCACATGCCTCTGCCCTGCCATGCAGGGAAACAAGGAGAGCATTAGGTTTCACAGATAGCACCACAGACAGCTATTAAGACCTAATCCAGTGTCACATTTCTGCCCAGCGCTGGCTAACTACCAGCCCAATTTGCTGCCTTCTCCTCTCTCCTCTGTTTCTTCATTGTTTCAAGCCCTGCAGAGACTTAGCCTAATAATGGGTCAAGCCCCAGCCAAATGTGTTCAATTGAAGGCCACCATGGGAGAATGGCAGGATATTGTCTTTCCAACAGCAAGTGAATTTCAGGAGGCTTAAGGTGGTGTCCATTTCACTGTAATGCTGGTTTATGTTACAGCCCTTTTCAAACTTCTAATTGCCCTGCACGGCTGACATTTATAGACATCCCCAGCTCTAAATGAAAACACAACACTGAGGTCAGGAGGAGGTTCTGGGACAGCAGAGATCCCAGGTGAGGCCGAGGGAGGAAATTACTTCAAAACTTCCAAATGCCAAACATGTTGAAGTGGGGGGGGGGGGGGGGGGGGGGGAAAGGAGAAGACAGAGAAGAATAAAAGCCAGGGGTGAGGGAGACTTTGCTCACAGCCCCAAAGGTTCTGGGCCCCAACCTCTTCAATGTCTTCACTGGTGATCTGGATGAGGGGATTGAGACAGTCATCAGTAAATTTGCAGATGACACCAAGTTGGGAGCAGATGTTGGTGATTTAGAGGACTGAAGGGCTCTGCAGAGGGACCTCGACCAGCTGGACAGACGGGCAGAGTCCAACAGGATGGCATTCAACAAGTCCAAGTGCCAGGGGCTGCACTTTGGCCACAGCAACCCCATGCAGAGCTACAGGCTGGGGTCAGAGTGGCTGGAGAGCTCCCAAACAGAGAGGAACCTGGGAGTGCTGATCGACAGCTGCCTAAACATGAGCCAGCAGTGTGCCCAGGTGGCCAAGAAGGCCAATGGCATCCTGGCCTGCATCAAGAATAGTGTGGCCAGCAGGAGCAGGGAAGTCATTGTGCCCCTGTACTCTGCTTTGGTTAGGCCACACCTGGAGTCCTGTGTCCAGTTCTGGGCTCCTCAGTTTGAGAAGGATATTGAGGGACTTGAATGTGCCCAGAGAAGGGCAAAGAGGCTGGGGAGGGGTCTGGAGCACAGCCCTGTGAGGAGAGGCTGAGGGAGCTGGGGTTGTTTAGCCTGGAGAAGAGGAAGCTCAGGGAGACCTCATTGCTGTCTACAACTACCTGAAGGGAGGTTGTAGCCAGGAGGGGGTTGGTCTCTTCTCCCTAGCAGCCAGCACCAGAACAAGAGGACACAGTCTCAAGCTGTGCCAGGGGAAGTTTAGGCTGGAGGTGAGGAGAAAGTTCTTCCCAGAGAGAGTTGTTAGCCACTGGAATGTGTTGCCCAGGGAGGTGGTGGAGTCCCCATCCCTGGAGGTGTTCAAGAGGGGACTGGATGTGGCACTTGGTGCCATGGTTTAGTCATGAGGTCTGTGGTGCCAGGTTGGACTCGATGATCTTTGAGGTCTCTTCCAACCTCGGCGATACTGTGATTCTGTGATACTGGTGTGGATGCTTAACAGTGACTCTTCCTTATCCACGCATTGGAGACCTGGAGCACAGTTAGTCCTCCCTCTCCTCAGTTTCTCCTGCCTAGGGATAAACATTTGTTCTTCTGAATGTGTGACTCTGTTCATAGATTCATAGAATGGTTTGGGTTGGAAAGGAACCTTAAAGATAATCTATTTCCACCTCCCTGCCGTTGGCAGAGACTCCTCCCACCAGCCCAGGTTGCTCAAAGCCCCATCCAACCTGGCCTTGAACACCTCTAGAGTGGAGGCAGCCACAGTCTCTCCCCTGGGCAACCTGTTCCAGTGTCCCACCACCCTCACTGGAAAGAATTTCTTCCTCATCTCCAGTCTGAATCTTCCCTCCTCAAGCTTAAATCCATTCTTTCTTGTCCTGTCTGGCCCAGCTTTTCAGCTCTTTTGTGCTGGTGGAGCTCCAGGGAAGTCAGTGACATTAAGCCAGCTGGGAGCCTGGTCTCACTGGACTGTAAAAGTGTTCTGCTTGTTACAGACCTTGAAAATCAAGTCAACCACTAAGGCAGCACTGCCAAGTCCACCACTAAACCATGTCCCTGAGCCTAACATGCACACAGCTTTACAACACCTCTGGGGATGGAAACTCCACCACCTCCCTGGGCAGCCTCTTCTAAGGCTTGAAAGCCCTTTAGGGGATGATTTTTTTCCCTGATGTCCAACCTAAACCTTCCCTGATACAACTTGAGGCCATTTCCTCTTGTCCTATCCCTGAGCCTCACATCCACACAGCTTTTAAACACCTCTGGGGATGGGAACTCCACCACCTCCCTGGGCAGCCTCTTCCAAGGCTTGACAGCCCTTTAGGGGATGACTTTTTTCCCGGATGTCCAACCTAAACCTCCCCTGATGCAACTTGAGGCCATTTCCTCTTGTCCTGTCCTTTGTCACTTGGGTGTAAAGATGGGCACCCACTTCATTTTACACCTTTTAACTAATTGGTGGGTTTTTTTTTACCTTGAAATATATTTAAATGTATGTCTAATTGTGCATCTGTGTGATTACAGGTTGACATTTCTGCTGAACACTTATAATGCTTTTATACAGAAATAGGAGAAGTCTTCTCACCATAGCCAGCTGCATGCTGATTTCAGAGTCCTGAGTTTCATCCTGCCCATAGATACACTTCTACACCTTCCCTGGTGTCATGGAATCTGGGCAGGGACTGGCTTGAGAGCAGCCCTGAAGAAAAGGCCTTGGGGGTGCTGGGGGAGGAGAAGCTCAACAGGAGCCAGCAGTGAGCACTTGCAGCCCAGAGAGCCAAGCAGAGCCTGGGCTGCAGCAAGAGAAGTGTGGCCAGCAGGGGCAGGGAGGGGATTCTGCCCCTCTGCTCCACTCTGCTGAGACCACAGCTGGAGCTCTGGGTCCAGTTCTGGAGCCTCTGTGCCAGGAAGGATCTGGAGGTGCTGGAAGGTGTCCAGAGAAGGGCCACAAGGAGGAGCACAGGGATGGAGCTGCTCTGCTGTGAGGACAGACTGAGGGAGTTGGGGTTGTTCAGTCTGGAGAAGAGAAGGCTCCAAGGAGACCTAATTGTGGCCTTCCAGTGTGTGAAGGAGACTACAAGAAAGCTGGAGAGGGACTTTGGAGGGTGTCAGGTAGGGATAGGACTGGGGGGGGATGGAACAAAACTTAAAGTGGGGAGATTCAGCTTGGATGTTAGGAAGAAATTCTTCCCCATGAGGGTGGTGAGAGCCTGGCACAGGTTGCCCCGGGAGGTGGTGGCAGCCTCCTGCCTGGAGGTGTTTGCAGCCAGGCTGGAGGTGGCTGTGAGCAACCTGCTGTGGTGTGAGGTGTCCCTGCCCATGGCAGGGGGGGGCTGGAACTGGCTGATCCTTGAGGTCCCTTCCAACCCTGACCATTCTATGATTCACACATTATCAAGTAGACATACACCACCTATTACACAAGGTATTCAAGAGCTGCATGGTAAGAGGTTTGGGTACTTAAAGACCAGATAATTAGGTTGCTAATGTTGATAATTGATTCCAATGGAACTCCAGTGACTGTCTGGGAGGCACAAGTGACCAAATGTTTTTGAAAATCCTGTGACAAATGTCTTAATGAGCTTGATTCAGCTGCTCATCCACAGATGTGTCACTCCAGAGACCTTGCAATACCTGAGAGGGGTGTGCCACACAGGTCAAGGGAGGTGATTGTCTCATAGAATCGACCAGGTTGGAAGAGACCTCCAAGATCAGCCAGTCCAACCTATCACCCAGCCCTATCCAATCAACCAGGCCATGGCACTAAGTGCCTCATCCAGGCTTTCCTTGAAGATCTCCAAGGATGGCAACTCCACCATCTCCCTGGGCAGCACATTCCCATGGCAAATCACTCCCTCTGTGAAGAACTACTTCCTAATATCCAGCCTGACCCTCCCCCTGGCGCAGCTTGAGACTGTGTCCTCTTGTTCTGGTGCTGGTTGCCTGAGAGAAGAGACCAAGCGCCACCTGGCTACAACCTCCCTTCAGGTAGTTGTAGAGAGCAATGAGGCCATAGAATCATAGAATCAATAAGGTTGGAAAAGACCTCAAAGATCATCAAGTCCAACCTGTCACCCAACACCTCATGACTAGACCATGGCACCAAGTGCCACGTCCAATCCCCTCTTCAACACCTCCAGGGATGGTGACTCCACACTGGGCAGCACATTCCAATGGCGAATGACTCCCTCTGGGAAGAAATTTCTCCTCACCTCCAGCCTAAACTTCCCCTGGTGCAGTTTGAGACTCCCTCTACTCTGCTCTGGTGAGATCTCAGCTGGAGTATATCCAGCTCTGGAGCCCCCAGCACAAGAAGGACAGATCTTCAAGGATGATGAAGGGACTGCAGCACTGCCTTGTGAGGAGAGGCTGAGAGCCCTGGGGCTGGTTAGTCTGGAGAGAAGACTGAGAGAGGAATTAATCAGTGTTTATGAATATCTGAGGGCTGGGGGTCAGGAGGGGACAGGCTCTGCTCAGTTGCACCCTGGGATAGAAGGAGCAGTGGATATAAACTCCAGCACAGGAGGTTCCACCTCAACAGGAGGAAGAACACTGTGAGGGTCCCAGAGCCCTGGAGCAGGCTGCCCAGAGAGGTTGTGGAGTCTCCTTCTGTGGAGCCTTTCCAGCCCCATCTGGATGTGTTCCTGTGTGACCTGTGCTGGATTCTAGGTCCTGCTCTGGCAGGGAGGTTGGACTCAATGATCTCCAGAGGTCAGTTCCAACCTCTAATATCCTGCGATCCTGTGTGAACTTCTGCCAAGTGATAAAACTCCCTCAGGAGGAAAAATGTCATTCTCCTGATATGTGTCAGTTCCCTTTCAACCCACCAAGATAGGTTTTTATTTGATGCTTCATAGAATCATAGAATCAGTCAGGGTTGGAAGGGACCACAAGGATCATCTAGTTCCAACCCCCCTGCCATGGGCAGGGACACCCCACACTACAGCAGGCTGGCCAGAGCCTCATCCAGCCTGGGCTTAAACACCTCCAGGGTCAGGGCCTCAACCACCTCCCTGGATAACCCATTCCAGGGCTTCACCACTCTCATGGGGAAGAACTTCCTCCTCACTCCAGCCTGAATCTCCCCCCTCCAACTTCATTCCATTCCCCCTAGTCCTATCACTCCCTGATCTCCTGAGAAGTCCCTCCCCAGCCTTCTTGTAGCCTCCTTCAGATCCTGGAAGGCCACAATGAGGTCACCTGGGAGCCTCCTCTTCTCCAGCCTGAACAGCCCCAACTCCTTCAGTCTGTCCTCACAGGAGAGGTGCTCCAGCCCTCTGCTCATCCTCGTGGCTTCTTTGCTCCTTTGTGATTCCAGTTGCTCCTTAGAATAGAGTAGAAGAATAGAATAGAATAGAATAGAATAGAATAGAATAGAATAGAATAGAATAGAATGGAATGGAATGGAATGGAATGGAATGGAATGGAATAGAATAGAATAGAATAGAATAGAATAGAATAGAATAGAATAGAATAGAATAGAATAGAATAGAATAGAATAGAATAGGTTGGAAGAGACCTTTAGTACAGGTCTCTTCGAAACAATGCTTAACCAAGGCATTTGTGAATGGGAAGCCTATTTAATACAGCTTCTTGGGCTCACACCATCATCTCTGAGCAGAAACCCTGCCCTAGGTTTCCACTGCTTTCAGCTGTCAGCCTCTTAAAGGGAGCATTCAGCATGCAGCATAGTGTTCAGCCAACATTTCATTACATCTGGGGATCAAATTACTCAAGCAGAGGGGAAACTTGGTGCAAGTTTCCTTTTCCTGGGGAGGTTGTCTTTTAATTGCCTTCACTCTGCAACCTCCTGCAAGCACTCAGTGACTTTCTCAGTTGGTTTTAGTTGTTGCAATACTAGTGGTTGCAGTACAAGCCCTGTGAGGAGAGGCTGAGAGAGCTGGGGGTGTTTAGCCTGGAGAAGAGGAGGCTCAGAGGAGACCTTATTGTTCTCTGCAACTACCTGAAGGAAGGTTGTAGCCGGGTGGGGGTTGGTCTCTTCTCCCAGGCAATCTATATTGGCCACAGCAACCCCATGCAGTGCTACAGGCTGGGGTCAGAGTGGCTGGAGAGCAGCCAGGCACAAAGGGACCTGGGGGTGCTGGTTGATAGTAGGCTGAACATGAGCCAGCAGTGTGCCCAGGTGGCCACGAAGGCCAATGGCATCCTGGCCTGCAGCAGGAACAGTGTGGCCAGCAGGAGCAGGGAAGTCATTATGCCCTGTGCTCAGCACTGGTTAGGCCACACCTTGAGTCCTGTGTCCAGTTCCAGGCCCCTCAATTTAAGAAGGGTGTTGAGTTACTGGAAGGTGTCCAGAGAAGGGCAAGGAGGCTGGGGAGGGGTCTGGAGCACAGCCCTGTGAGGAGAGGCTGAGGGAGCTGGGGTTGCTTAGCCTGGAGAAGAAGAGGCTCAGGGGAGACCTTCTTGCTCTCTACAACTCCCTGAAGGGAAGTTGTAGCCAGGTGGGAGGCTACCAGCAGCAGAACAAGAAGACACAGTCTCAAGCTGTTCCAGGGGAGGTTTAGGCTGGATGTTAGGAAGAAATTCTTCCCAGCAAGAGAGATTGGCCATTGGGATGTGCTTCCCAGGGAGGTGGTGGAGTCACCATTACTGGAGGTGTTCAAGAGGAGATTGGATGAGGCCCTTGGTGCCATGGTTTAGTTGATGAGATGGTGCTGGGTGATAGGTTGGACTTGATGATCTCAAAGGTCTTTTCCAGCCTAGTTAATTCTAATTCTATTCTATTCTGTTCCACTCCTATTCTATTCTATTCTATTCTATTCTATTCTATTCTATTCTATTCTATTCTATTCTATTCTATTTGAAACTAATTAGTGATTTTTCAATGTGTATCAGCAGCACAAGTTTTTCTTCCTTGTTTGTTTTTTATACACATGTGAAAAAAAAAGAACCAAATCCAGCTGAAAGACATCCCCAAGAGTTTCTACATTCCTTTATTTTCTGAGGAAAGCAACATTAAAAGATATCTAATTAGACCTACAGTAGTAACATCACCATCCTTGTTATGAGACATAACAAGGGACCTGGACAGGCTGGTGAAGTGGTGCCCAGGTGGAGCTCATGAGGTTCAGCAAGAGCAAGTGCAGGGTTCTGCACCTGGGCTGGAACAATCCTCACTATCAATGCAGGCTGGGGGAGAAGATGTTAGAAAGCAGCCCTGTGGAAAACAGTATCAGGGTGCTGGTGGGTGAGAAGCTGGACAGGAGCAGGCAGTGTGAGCTTGCAGGCTGGGGAGGGACTTCTTAGGATCTCAGGGAGTGATAGGACTAGGGGGAATGGACTGAAGCTGGAGGTGGGGAGATTCAGGCTGGAGGTGAGGAGGAAGTTCTTCCCCATGAGAGTGGTGAAGCCCTGGAATGGGTTGTGCAGGGAGGTGGTTGAGGCCCCATCCCTGGAGGTGTTTAAGCCCAGGCTGGATGAGGCTCTGGCCAGCCTGATCTAGTGTGAGGTGTCCCTGCCCATGGCAGGGGGGTTGGAACTAGATGATCCTTGTGGTCCCTTCCAACCTTGACTGATACTATGATACTATGATACATCCTGGGCTGCATCCGAAGCAGCATTGCCAGCAGAGCCAGAGAGCTGATTCTGCCACTTTGCTCTGGTGAGAGCTCACCTGGAGTGCTGTGTGCAGGTCTGGAGCCCTCAATATAGGAAGGACATGGACCTCATGGAGAGGGTCCAGAGGAGGGCCATGAAAATGATCAGGGTGTTGGAGCAGCTCTGCTAGGAAGACAGGCTGAGGGAGCTGGAGGTGTCCAGCCTGGAGAAGAGGAAGCTCCAGGGAGACCTTAGAGCAGCCTTCCCGTACCTGAAGGGGGCTACAAGAAGGATGGAGAGAGACTGTTTGTAAAGGCCTGCAGGGACAGGACCTGGGGCAATGGCTTCAGACTAAAGCAGAGCAGATTTATATTGGATGTTAGAAAGAAGTTCTGCACCATGAGGGTGGTGGAACACTGGAACAGGTTGCCCAGGGAGGTGGTTGAGGCTCCTTCCCTGGAGATATTCAAGGTGAGGCTGGACGAGGCCCTGGGCAGCCTGATCTAGTTGGGGATGTCCCTGCTGACTGCGGGGAGCTCGAACTGGATGACCTTTGGAGGTCCCTTCCATCCTGGACCATTCCATGATCTACATATCTAAAAGCCTGTGATGTGCTGAGTTAGGAAGTCAGCAAGCTGGAGGGTCTACCACAACTTCTGTCATCCAATCAGCTACACCACACATTACACACACCATGGAAATTATAACCTAACTCCCTGGCTTTTGTGTAATCAATTTGGAATGAGCAGATTTGCTCTCAAAACAAGACTTCCAGGATGCAAAAGCCACAGATGTGCACAAAACCACAGCTGCCTATATGCAAACTGTCACATTTTTTGTCCAGTGCAGTGAACCTACAGGCTTTCAAGCAAGAAGAGCTGAACTGCCAGCAAATGAGCCGTGCTGTTTGCTTGTGACCACAGCAAATGGCTCTGGATGGCCTCCTCTACAGCCTGGGACTTTTAAAAGAACATTTAATGACTACATAGGAATTGCCATCCATGAATCCAGACCTATAGGCTCACCAAATCCTAATATAGCATTCTCCTCTGCTGGCTGCTGCCTGCCTCCTCAATTCCAACACAATCTTTGGATGATAAACTTCCTCACTCTCTCCAAAAGCACAGAACATTAGAGGTTGGAAGGGACCTCCAGAGATCATCCAGTCCAAACCCCCTGCCAAAAGCAGGGTCACCCAGGGTAGTCTGCACAGGAATGCACCCAGGTGGGGTTTGAATGTCTCCAGAGAAGGAGACTCCACAACCTCTCTGGGCAGCCTGCTCCAGGGCTCCAGCACCCTCACTGTAAAGAAGTTTCTCCTGCTGAGCTGAAACCTTCTCTGTTCCAGTTTGTCTCCATTGTTCCTTATTGCTGTGCACCACCAAAAAAGAGCTTGGCCCCCTCCACTTGACACCCACCCCTCAGCTCTTGATAGACATTGATCAGATCCCCTCTCAGCCTTCTCTTCTCCAGACTGAAATGCTGCTCTGTGCTTGTGAATTTTGAGTCCTTTAGACTGTCAATGGCTTTGCTCAGCACTGATCTCAATGGTTGGGGTTGGGGTGGGGTTTGGTTGTTGGTTTTTCTCAAGTTTTCCCGTTCTGCTGCATTTATTTGCCAGTTTGTGCAACATCAACCCCAGGCAGTGCTACAGGCTGGGGTCAGAGTGGCTGGAGAGCAGCCAGGCAGAGAGACACCTGGGGGGGCTGGTTGATAGTAGGCTGAACATGAGCCAGCAGTGTGCCCAGGTGGCCAAGAAGCCCAATGGCATCCTGGCCTGCATCAGGAAGAGTGTGGCCAGCAGGAGCAGGGAAGTCATTGTGCCCTGTGCTCAGCACTGGTTAGGCCACACCTGGAGTCCTGTGTCCCCCAGGGGGAGGGGGAAATGGGGAAGGGACTCTCAGTCTTAGCCCCCATCTGAGCTCTTAAATCCCAGTTAAGGCTCAAACCACCACACTGGGCCAAAGAATGGTTAATCCCAAAGCATCTCTTCCTCTATCCCACAGCCACTTAGAGAAATCAGCACCTTCCCTGAGTGCTAACAGGAGGTTCTGATGGCCCCAAGTTCTCAGGCAAAACCAATTGATAGTATCATAGTATCGGTCAGGGTTGGAAGGGACCACAAGGATCATCCAGTTCCAACCCCACTGCCATGGGCAGGGACACCCTGCACTAGATCAGGCTGGCCAGAGCCTCATCCAGCCTGGGCTTAAACACCTCCAGGGACGGGGCCCATTGCCCAAGGCTGGGGACCCACCGGTCCTCTCCTCAAGGCAGAGCTGTCAGAGAATGAAGAGAATCTGCAGAACCCTTCTTTGTTTTGCTGAAAGTGTCTCAAATTCATCACATATTCAAGAAAAGCAACTGCACACATTACAGAGAGAGCTCTTCTGTCACCAGGATGTATTCAGAGTAAAGAACAGAGGCAGAAAGTTAAACAGGCCCCTGACAAAGAGAAGTTAAACATCTTGGAGCGTGCAGTCAGGGTAAAACATCTGAAGGAGTTGGGGCTGTTCAGTCTGGAGAAGAGAAGGCTCCCAGGTGACCTCATTGTGGCCTTCCAGGATCTGAAGGGGGCTACAAGAAGGCTGGAGAGGGACTTCTCAGGACATCAGGTAGTGATAGGACTAGGGGGAATGGACTGAAGCTGGAGGTGGGGAGATTCAGGCTGGATGTGAAGAGGAAGTTCTTCCCCATGAGAGTGGTGAAGCCCTGGAATGGGTTGTCCAGGGAGGTGGTTGAGGCCCCGTCCCTGGAGATGTTTAACAAACACTCTGGCATGATTTTCAGTCTCCAAAAGCAAGTGCTTTAAGGAGATGGTCCTCATGTAACCCATACACCACAGTTTTCCTACTATGGGTAGCATCTACTCGTTGTGGGCAGGGGAGGAATCTGAATTCCAGCAGCCACAGCTCAGTTACACCTTGTGTAAAGTACCCTTCTATAGGAACAAATGTGGAAAGATGTGAAGGCAACACATGCCACCTTCCCTGTGCCTGGGAACAGCTGTGCTTTCACTCATCCTCCTGAACTCCAGGCATCTGCCTCTGGCAGGGATCCTCTTCCTCTCTTTCCACTGAGAAAGACATTTAGCAAGTCTCTGCCCATATTTAATCACCACTACCAAGGACCTGAAATGAATCACAGGATTAACCAGGTTGGAAAAGACCTTTGAGATCATCAAGTCCAACCTATCACCCAGCACCATCTCAACAACTAAACCATGGCACCAAGTGCCTCATCCAGGCTCTTCCTAAACACCTCCAGAGATGAGAGTGCAACCACCCTCTTGGGGAACTTTCTCCAGTCTTACTGAATACAGAATCAACCAGGAGAGAAAAGAGCTTTGAGATCATCCAGTCCAACCTATCGCCCAGCACCATCTAATCAGCTAAACCATGACACCAAGTGTCTCATTCAGTCTCATCTTAAACACCTCCAGGGATGGTGACTCCACCACCTCCCCGGGCAGCACATTCCAGTGGCTGATCTCTCTTTCTATAAAGAACTTTCTCCTCACCTCCAGCCTAAACTTCCCCTGGCACAGCTTGAGACTGTGTCCTCTTGTTCTGGTGCTGATTGCCTGGGAGAATAGACCAACCCCCACCTGGCTACAGCCTTTCTTCAGGTAGTTGTAGAGAGCAAGAAGGTCTCCCCTGAGCCTCCTCTTCTCCAGGCTAAGCAACCCCAGCTCCCTCAGATGATCACAGGTTTCTGTGGTGACCTGCCATGGTTCACCTCCACTTACATTTCTGGTTGCAGCCTCAGCAGCGAGATGTTTTCATAGCTGAAACCATGCCTGCTCTGCCTGGGAGCAGACACTGCTCCAGATCTATTTCTCCATGGCACTCACTGCTGCAAACCAGCCCAGCAGGTAGCCCTCCATGGCACTTCGTGACCACGGAGCTTGGCCACGCATCCCAAGACTTCCCTGGCCGTCAGAGTGACACAGGAGCTAATTATAAAAGCAAACTGTAAGCCTATCTCTTTGCCCTTGCCTGTTGCCAAGTAATGTTGGGTTTGATGTGTGACAATAGTATCAAGAGGCCTGAACTGTGGTTGACATATAATAGGAGAATGATGTTGGGAAGAAACAATTGCAATAGCTAACTGCCCTTAGAAGGAGAAGAATCAGAAAGCCATACACAGTCTTCACATTTCTCAAGCTCTTTCACATCAGGAATAGCTTCTGGGGCCCACAGGATACATTTCACTTTGTGTCTTAAAATTGCAGCTCACATCTCACTTTTCCTTGATGTCTTACAACAAAGGCAGAAACAGCCTGCCCAAAATCCCCAGTGGTTTCTTGGGAGGGTTGGGTGCCCCACCCCTGAAGATTATTTTGGGGTGAACATCATTTTGAAGTTCATAAAAAGGGAAGGAAAATAAGATCATGTCACTTAGTCAGTGTCTAGTAAAGCTGCAACATTTCACTGTCATTGGTATTTGTAGCAAATAAAGGAACTGCCCCACAAAAGCCCTCAATGATTTCATGATGGCCAGAGGACCAACTCAGAAGGATCAGGTGAATATAGATATATATATAGAGAGAGAGATAGATAGATAGAGAGAGAGAGAGAGAGAGAGAGATACATAGATAGATAGATAGATAGATAGATAGATAGATAGATAGATAGATAAATAGATAGATAGATAGATAGATAGATAGATAGATAGATAGATAGATAGATATCTCTGTATACCCATATGTCTATATCATCTCTATCTATATCATCTATATCTATATCATCTATATCTATATCACCTGTATCATCTATATTGGCCACAACAACCCCATGCAGAGCTACAGGCAGGGGTCAGAGTGGCTGGAGAGCAGCCAGGCAGAGAGACACCTGGGGGGGCTGGTTGATAGTAGGCTGAACATGAGCCAGCAGTGTGCCCAGGTGGCCAAGAAGGCCAATGGCATTCTGGCCTGCATCATGAAGAGTGTGGCCAGCAGGAGCAGGGAAGTCATTGTGCCCTGTGCTCAGCACTGGTTAGGCCACACCTTGAGTCCTGTGTCCAGTTCTGGGCTCCTCAGTTTAAGAAGGACATTGAGTTGCTGGAAGGTGTCCAGAGAAGGGCAACAAGGCTGGGGAGGGGTCTGGAGCACAGCCCTGTGAGGAGAGGCTGAGGGAGCTGGGGTTGCTTAGCCTGGAGAAGAGGAGGCTCAGGGGAGACCTTCTTGCTCTCTACAACTACCTGAAGGGAGGCTGTGGCCAGGTGGGAGTTGGTTTCTTCTCCCAGGCACCCAGCAGCAGAACAAGAGGACACAGTCTCAAGCTGTGCCAGGGGAGGTTTAGTCTGGATGTTAGGAAGAGGTTCATTATAGCAAGAGAGATTGGCCATTGGACTGGGCTGCCCAGGGAGGTGGTGGAGTCCCCATCCCTGGAGGTGTTTAGGAACACACTGGATGAGACACTTGGTGCCATGGTTTAGTTGATCAGATGGTGTTGGGTGACAGGTTGGACTTGATGGTCTCAAAGGTCTTTTCCAACGTGGTTAATTCTGTGATTAATTCTGTTACCTTAAAGATCATCTAGCTCCAATTCCCCTGCAACATCTCCCACCAGCCCAGGATGCTCAAGGCTTCATCCAACCTGGCATTGAACACCTCCAGGGAGGATGCATCCACAGCCTCCCTGGACAACCTGTTCCAGTGTCTCACCACCCTCACTGGAAAGAGTTTCTTCCTCATATCCAGTCTAAATATGCCCTCCTGGAGCTTCAATCCATACCCTGACTGATCCAGCCAATATCTGCAGCTATGCATAATTTTGCACATTCTGGCCTTCAGGCAGCCACTGACAGAGAAGATGTAGCTCATGCATAACCAGCTGCAGATCCCCATCCTCATCAGTGTCACAGCACAGCAGAGATCATCCCTTCCACCCTTCCACAGCTATGCAAGTTGTGAGAACCTCAGTAAAATGAACATATCATAAGGCATCAGGCAGCAAGCAAACAAGCAAGCAATGAAGCCTTGCTAAGAATGTGCACTCATCTTTTGTCTCCAGGATTGCTGGAGAAAAGATAGAATAGAACCATAGAATTTCAGGAGCTGGAAGGGACCTCCAGAGATCATTGAGTCCAATCTCCCTGCCAGAGCAAGATCACACAGGGCAGGTCACTCAGAAACACATCCACAGTGTCACAGTATCACCAAGGTTGGAAGAGACCTCGAAGATCATCAAGTCCAACCTGTCACCACAGACCCCACGACTAGACCATGGCCCCAAGTGCCACATCCAATCCCCTCTTGAACACCTCCAGGGATGGGGACTCCACCACCTCCCCGGGCAGCACATTCCAGGTGGGCTTTGGAAGTCTCCAGAGAAGGAGGCTCTACAGCCTCCCTGGGCAGCCTGCTCCAGGGCTCCAGCACCTTCACTGTCATAGAATCATCTTCACTTCATAGAATCTTAGAATGCACTGAGTTGCAAAGGGACCTTTATAGGTCATCTAGTCCATACCCACAACTTCTGCCTGAAGAGTCTGGGGCTGTTAAGGCCAGAAAAAAGCACCTCCCTGGAGGTGTTTAAACCCAGGCTGGATGAGGCTCTGACCAGCCTGATCTAGTGCAGGGTGTCCCCTGCAGGGGTTGGAACTAGCTGATCCTTGTGGTCCCTTCCAACCCTGACTGATACTATGATACGAGCAGACTGAGAGGGGGATCTCATCAGTGTTGGTTAAGAGCTAAAGGGTGAGTGTTAGGGGGATGAAGCCAGACTCTTCTCAGTGGTGTGCAATGACAGGACAAAGGGCAACGGACACAAACTGGAGCAAAGGAGGTTCCACCTAGACATAAGCAAAAACTTCATCACCTTGAGTGCACCAGAACGCTGAGCCAGGCTGCCCAGAGAGGTTGTGGAGTCTCCATCTCTGGAGGCATTCAAAACATGCCTGGACATGTCCCTGTATGATCTGCTCTGGGTGACGCTGCTCTGGCAGCGGGGTTGGACTGGGTGATCTTCAGAGGAGGTCATTGTGCCCCTGTACACTGCACTGGTTAGGCCACACCTTGAGTCCTGTGTCCAGTTCTGGGCCCCTCAGTTCAGGAAGGAGGTTGACTTGCTGGAAAGTGTCCAGAGAAGGGCAACAAAGCTGGGGAGGGTTTGGAACACAGCCCTATGAGGAGAGGCTGAGGGAGCTGGGGTTGCTTAGCCTGGAGAAGAGGAGGCTCAGGGGTGACCTTATTGCTCTCTACAACTCCCTGAAGGGAGGTTGTAGCCAGGGGGAGGTTGGTCTCTTCTCCCAGGCAGCCAGCAGCAGAACAAGAGGACACAGTCTCAGGCTGCACCAGGGGAGGTTTAGGCTGGAGGTTAGGAGGAAGTTCTACACAGAGAGAGTGACTGCCCATTGGAATGTGCTGCCCGGGGAGGTGGTGGAGTCACCATCATTGGAGGTGTTCAGGAGGAGACTTGATGGGGTGCTTGGTGCCATGGGTTAGTTGTTTAGGTGGGTTGGATTGGTTGATGGGTTGGACGCGATGATCTTGAAGGTCTCTTCCAACCTGGTTTATTGTATTGCATTGTGTTGTGCTGTGTTGTGTTGTGTTATGTTGTGTTGTGTTGTGTTGTACTGTCCCTTCCAGCCGCCCCCACTCTGTGATTCCAGCAGGTCCAAGGGACAGCACAAGCTGTTTCTGGCTGGCAGATGCTCTGCAGTGCTATCATTACTCATCAGCTGCAGGGATTTTCAGACATGCTGCCAAAGAGCCCATGTGCCTCTGCTTATTGCCATATTTCTCAAAAGCAGGGTGGTTTTTCCCTCTTGTAAAAGGCCGAGCTCATGTGTGGCTTGCCATGCTGCTCCTGACAAGCAGTTTCTAAAATTAAATGCTAGCCTCTTGCTTTCTTTATTTATTTTCACATGCAGGAAACTTCAGAGAAGAAGTGCCCCTGGACTCAGCACTGGTTAGGCCACACCTTGAGTCCTGTGTCTAGTTCTGGGCCCCTCAGTTTAGGAAAGATGTTGAGATGCTGGAAGGTGTCCAGAGAAGGGCAAGGAGGCTGGGGAGGGGTCTGGAGCACAGCCCTGTGAGGAGAGGCTGAGGGAGCTGGGGTTGCTTAGCCTGGAGAAGAGGAGGCTCAGGGGAGACCTTCTTGCTCTCTACAACTCCCTGAAGGGAGGTTGTAGCCAGGAGGGGGTTGGTCTCTTCTCCAAGGCACCCAGCATCAGAGCAAGAGGACACAGTCTCAAGCTGTGCCAGGGGAAGGTTAGGCTGGAGGTGAGGAGAAAGTTCTTCCCAGAGAGAGTTGTTAGCCATTGGAATGTGCTGCTCAGGGAGGTGGTGGAGTCACCATCCCTGGAGGTGTTCAAGAGGGGATTGGATGTGGCACTTGGTGCCATGGTTTAGTTAGTCATGAGGTGTTGGGTGACAGGTTGGACTTGATGATCTCTGAGGTCTTTTCCAACCTTATTTATGATTCTAAGAGGATCCACCTTTCCAGCAATTAAACTATGAAGGACACAACTGTTGATAACTGTTGACACCTGGGAAAAGATTTACACTGGGCCCTTAGATAAGGGTGAGTAAAAGGAGTTGGTTGGACTTGATGATCTCTGAGGTCTTTTCCAAACTTATTGATTCTGTGATTCTATGAAAATTTAGTGCAAATAGAACAAGCCAGACCACAGCATCACAGGATGGTAGGGGTTGGAAGGGACCTCCAAAGCTCATCCAATCCAACCCCACTGCCAGAGCAGCGTCACCTAGAGCAGAGCACACAGCAACACACCCAGGTGGGTCTTGAATATCTCCAGAGAGGGAGAGTCCACAACCCCCTTGGGCATCCTGCTCCAGGGCTCTGTCACCCTCACAGGGAAATAACTCTTCCTCCTGTTCCCATGGAAATTCCTATGCCTCAGCTTCCACCGCTGCCCCTTGTGCTGGCATTGGGCATCACCCAGCAGAGCCTGGCTCCAGCCTCTTCGCACTCACCCTGCACAGCTTTATCAACATGAATGAGGTCACCTCTCCGGCTCCTCCTCTCCAAGCTACAGAGCCCTCAGCTCCCTCAGGCTCTCCTCATAAAGAAGATGTTCTACTCCCTTAATCATTTTTCTTGCTCTGTGCTGGACTCTTTCAAGCACTTCCCTGAAGTCCTTCTTGACCTCAGGGGCCCAGAACTGGACACAATATATATTCATCAATGTGCTTCTCCTCCAATGCAGATTGCTTTCACCAGGCACTCCTCATCTCTGCCTAGACCTGTGTGTTCATCCCTACTTTGCACAACATGCCCCTCCCATATGGCAGTGGATAAAGCCCAGATCCACAGATGAATCCCATTCCAGGGTTTGATGGGCATGACTAACATGTGGTTTGCATCTTCTAGACCCTATCTAAGATTTTACAGATGTCCAAGTTGCCAGATCCTTAGGTCTTGATCTGTGGATTCAGTTTGTAGGCCTACAGGGACAAAAGCTGTAGGGTTTTCCCCTTACACTACAAGATGATGAAAAGATTCATTCATTTCTTCACTGCAAACTTGAAAGGCTCAATTTTCACATTTGCATCTCCAGAAGCCATAAATCCATTCCTGGCTTTTGAGCTCATCTCTGGCTTTGTGCAGCTTGATTTCAGCACCTCCAAATGAAAACATCATCCAGCCATTCAGATATCTTAATAGACACCCAGTGGAGCTTCCCCTCATTTCAATGTGGCAGCAGTGGGAATGTGTGCATCTGAGCTGGTCATCTGAGCTCTTCCTTCAGCAGACAGGTGAAGAAGCTCCTGTGTAAGGCATTGCTCTTCTCATCCTGAAGCAGGTTGCTGCAGTAGGATTGTTAGCTGCACCCTAAAAATGCTTTCACACCCTTTTCCTCCCTTTTTTCCTTTTATTCCCCTTTTGCTTTTTACCTTTTTTCCTTTCTTCCTCTTTTTTTCCTTTTCCCTTTTTTCTTTTTTTCCTTTTTCCTCTTTTTTCCTCTTTTTTCTTCTTTTTTCATCTTTTCTCTTTTTTCTTCTCCTTTTTTCTCCTTTTTCTCTTTTTCCTTTTTCTCCTTTTTCTCTTTTCCTCTTTTTTATCTTTTTTTTTTTTTTTTTTTATCTTTTTTCCTTTTTCCTTTTTTCTATTTTCCCTTTTTTTCTATTTTCCCTTTTTTTCTCCTTTTTTCTATTTTTTCTTTTTTTTTCTCCATTTTTCTTTTTTCTCCTTTTGTCTCTTTTTTCCCCTTTTGTCTCTTTTTTCCTTTTTCCTTTTTTCTATTTTTTTCTTTTTTCTCCTTTTTTCCCTTTTTTCCTTTTTCCTTTTTTCTATTTTTCTTTTTTTCTCCTTTTTTCTCTTTTTTCCTTTTGTATCCTTTTTTCTTTTTTCTCCTTTTTTCTTTTTTTTCTCCTTTTTTCTCTTTTTTCCATTTTTCTCCTTTTTTCTCTTTTTTCCTTATTCTTTTTTCTTTTTCTCTTTTCCCTTTTTTCTTTTTGCCTTTTTTCATTTTTTTTTCTCTCTTTTTTCCTTTTTTCTCCTTTTTTCTCTTTTTCCTTTTCCCCTTTTTCTTCCTTTTTTCCTTTTCCCTTTTTTCCTTTTTCTTTTTTCTCTTTTTCCCTTTTTCTCTTTGTTCTTTTATCTCTTTTTTCCTTTTTTCTTTCTTTTTTCTTTTTTTTTTTTTTTTTATCTTTTTTCCTTTTTTCTTTCTTGTCTTTCTTTTTCCTTTTTTCTCTTTTTCTCCTTTTCCTTTTTTTCATTTTTAATCTTTTTCCCTTTTCTCTCTTTTTTCATTTTCTGTTTTTGCCTTTTTTCTTTTTTCCTTTTATTCTTTTTTCCTCTTCCCTTTCTCCCCTTTTTTCTCTCTTTTCTTTTTTTTTTTTTTTTTTTTTTTTTGACACTGACAATAAAGAGAACCTGAGAAACTACCTCCCATGTAGAAGTAGAGGTAGTTGTAGAGAGCAATAAGGTCTCCCCTCAGCCTCCTCTTCTCCAGGCTGAACACCCCCAGCTGCCTCAGCTGCTCCTCCCCAGCCCTGTTCTCCAGACCCTTCCCCAGCTTTGCTGCCCTTCTCTGAACAAGCTCCAGCCCCTCAGTGTCCTGTAGCTACAGGGGACTGGGGTTGTTTAGTCTGGAGAAGAGGAGACTGAGAGGAGACCTCATTGCTCTCTGAAAGGATGATGGAGTGAGGTGGGAGTTTGTTTCTTCTCCCTAGTATCAAGTGATAGCACAAGAGGAAATGGCCTGAAATTGTGCCAGGGGAGGTTTAGATCAGAGGTTAGGAAGCATTTCTTTCCTGCAAGATAGGTCAGGGATTGGAACAGGCTGCCCAGGGAGGTGGTGGAGTCCCCATCCCTGGAGGTGTTCAAGAAACCTGTGGCCATGGCAGTTGGGGACGTGGTTTAGTGGTCTGTGAAATATAATCAGACAAAGAAATCCTTGAGGGGAAAAAAATAGAAAATGAGAAAGAAAGGGGGTGGGGGGAAAGGGTTGGGTCTTGTCTGAATGATTAAGCAGCTTTTTCCATCTCTAGTTTCTATGACTTCATACTTGTGTGTTGAAATCTGGGCTCCGCTGAAGCTGATGATGAAACTCCCACTGAATTCCAGGAGCTAGGCTTTTATCTGCAGTGGCTAAGGAGAACTTTTGCTAATTCTAAAAGTCCTAAGTGCTGTTTGAGGAATTTCCAGCTGCCATAAAAGCTATTTCAGTCTTCCCAGCACTGCAAGCACAATTCCATTTGAAAAGGGATTTGTCACCAATGCAAGTATTTGTGCAAGGACAAACCTCCCTCTGATTTCATTGTCTCTAGCAAGAGATATTGCCACTGATCAGTCTGAGAGTTTAAACCTGGTTATCTTTCTGAATGGGTAACAGCCTTGATGAGATCAAACATTGACTCTCCAAGTCTGTTTGGTCTGCATGCTACCTGTCAGCTTTTTTTTTGTGCTGGCAGTTCCTGCCAGGTCTTTAGCCTGGAGAAAAGGAGGCTCAGGGAAGACCTTCTTGCTCTCTACAACTCCCTGAAGGGAGGTTGTAGGCAGGAGGGGGTTGGTCTCTTCTCCCAGGCAATCAGCACCAGAACAACAGGACACAGTCTTAAGCTGCCCCAGGGGAAGTTTAGGCTGGAGGTGAGGAGAAAGTTCTTCCCAGAGAGAGTTGTTACCCATTGGAATGTGCTGCCCAGGGAGGTGGTGGAGTCCCCACCCCTGGAGGTGTTCAAGAGGGGATTGGATGTGGCACTTGGTGCCATGGTTTAGTTAGTCATGAGGTGTTGGGTGACAGGTTGGACTTGATGATCTTTGAGGTCTTCTCCAACCTTATTGATTCTATGATCCTATTCTATGATTCTATGCTACCCACAGCTGGCAGCCCAAAGTGAAGCTCCTGGGCTCTACTGGTCTATAGCTCCAAAGGGAATAAGGGAGATCTGCAGGGAGTCTGGAGCAGTCAGTTTGTTCCACACAGACATGCCCACTGCAGCTACTATGAAATGTGGAAAGCAGGAGGATGCTTTCACAGAACTATAGAATTGTTTCAATTGTAAAAACCTCTCAGATCAAGTCCAGTCATCAACCCAACACCACCATGGCCACTAAACCACATCCCGGAGCGCCATGTCCTTATGTTTCTTGAACACTTCCAGGGGTGGGAACTCCACCACCTCCCTGGCTTTCCTCTTCCAATCCCTCACCACTCTTGCAGCAAAGACATTTTTCCTAATCTCCAACCTAAACCTTCCCTGGCACAATTTCAGGCCATTTCCTTTCCTTCTATCATATGATCCTAGGGAGAAGAGTCCAACCCCTACCTTACTCCAACCTCCTTTCAGGGAGCTGCAGACAGCAATGAGGTCTCCGTTCAGCCTCCTCTTCTCCAGACTAAGCAACCCCAGCTGCCTCAGCTTCTCCTCCCCAGCCCTGCTCTCCAGACCCTTCCCCAGCTTTGTTCCCCTTCTCTTGACCTGCCCCAGTGTCTCAATATCTTTCCTGTAGTGAGGGACCCAAAACTGATCCCAGCACTCAAGGTCTCACCGCACCAGTACTGAATACAGGGAGACAATAACTGTGCTGCTCCTGCAGGTCACACTGTTCCTGACAGAGGCCAGGATGTTTGTTGTTGGCCTTCTTGGCCACCTGGGCACATTGCTATTCATTCCTGAAAGATCCCACCAATGATAGGTTACAAATAACCTTGCTCAGCCTGTAAAGCCAGTCAGTTTTACTTACCTGCTCCAGCACCTCAATGCCCTTATTATAGTGAGAGGCCCCAATCTGAACCCAGTATTTGAGGTGTGGCCTCACCAGTGTTGAGTAGAGGAGCAAGATCATAGAATCATAGAATCAGTAAGGTTGGAAAAGACCTCAGAGGTCATCAAGTCCAACCTGTCACCCAACACCTCATGACTAACTAAACCATGGCTTCAGGTGCCACATCCAATCCCCTCTTGAACACCTCAAGGGATGGTGACTCCACCACCTCCCTGGGCAGCACACCCCAGTGGCCAATTCCTCTTTCTGGGAAGAACTTTCTCCTCACCTCCAGCCTAAACTAAGATGCTCCTTCTCCCCCACCCCCCATTCTAGACTCTCCCCTCAGCAGCAGCCTGGTATGAGTGGCCTGGAGTTGTTTTCTCTGCCTGGCTGTAAAAGGCCACACCACATCTCCCATGCTCCTGTAGCTCACTCACTTTCAGTCACTGGGGGCTGCCACATCTCATTTCCCTTTAGCTGCAGCACTTGAAATTTTCATTTCAGGAATGAAATATTCATGGACATGGCAAGAAGGAACCATTGTGAGTGCATCTGTGTGGTTTAGTGCCTCTCCCTTGATGAGAAAAAGGAGAGTGAGAACCTTCTCAGCAGCAGAGGAGTATTTGATAACACTGCTTCTGCTTGGTCCATATCTGGGGCTAATTTCCAGCAGTTACTTTACAGACTCACAGAATCATTTTTGGTTGGGAAAGCCTTTCAAGATCATCCAGTCCAAGCATTCTCTAACTCTGGCAAGGCTGGGGCTAAACCATGTGCCTCAGCACCACATCCCTGCCTCTTCGAAACACCTCCAGGGATGAGAGTGCAACCAAGTCCCTGGGGAAATAGAATAGAATAGAATAGAATAGAATAGAATAGAATAGAATAGAATAGAATAGAATAGAGTAGAGTAGAGTAGAGTAGAATAGAATAGAATAGAATAGAATAGAATAGAATAGAGTATAGAATAGAATAGAATAGAATAGAATAGAATAGAATAGAATAGAATAGAATAGAGTAGAGTAGAGTAGAGTAGAGTAGAGTAGAATAGAATAGAATAGAATAGAATAGAATAGAATAGAATAGAATAGAATAGAATAGAATAGACCAGGTTGGAAGAGACCTTCAAGATTTTCCAGTCTTACAGAACATAGAATCAACCAGGTTGGACCTCAGAGATCATCCAGCCCAACCTATCACCCAACACCATCTAATCAACTAAACCATGGCACCAAGTGCCTCATCTAGTCACTTTTTAAGTACTTCTGGTGATGGTGACTCCACCACCTCCCTGGGCAGCACATTCCAATGGCCAATCTCTCTTGCTGGGAAGAACTTCTTCCTAACATCCAGCCTAAACCTCCCCTGCCTGTCACTGGCTGCCTGGGAGAAGAGACCAACCCCCACCTGGCTACAACCTCCTTGCAGGTAGTTGTAGAGAGCAAGAAGGTCTCCCCTGAGCCTCCTCTTCTCCAGGCATCCCTACCTTGACAACAGTGCTCTGATTTAGGAGCCATGGCTGCAATCAAAATGCAAAGGGCTCAACTGCACTGCTGCAGCGTTGCTGGGTCAGAGTGGCTGGAGAGCAGCCAGGCAGAATGGGACCTGGGGGTACTGGTTGATAGGCTGAACATGAGCCTGCAGTGTGACCAGGCGGCCAAGAGGGCCAAGGGCATCCTGGCCTGCATCAGGAAGAGTGTGGCCAGCAGGAGCAGGGAGGTCATTCTGCCCCTGTACACTGCACTGGTTAGGCCACACCCTGAGTCCTGTGTCCAGTTCTGGGCTCCTCAGTTTAAGAAGGACATTGAGACACTTGAATGTGTCCAGAGAAGGGCAACAAAGCTGGGGAGGGGTCTGAGCACAGCCCTGTGAGGAGAGGCTGAGGGAGCTGGGGTTGCTTAGCCTGCAGAAGAGGAGGCTCAGGGAGACCTTCTTGCTCTCTCCAACTCCCTGAAGGGAGGTTGTAGCCAGGTGGAGGTTGGTCTCTTCTCCCAGGCAGCCAGCACCGGAACAACAGGACACAGTCTCAAGCTGTGCCAGGGGAGGTTTAGGCTGGAGGTGAGGAAGAAGTTCTTCATAGAAAGAGAGATTAGCCATGGGGATGTGCTGCCCAGGAGTGTGGTGGAGTCACCATCACTGGAGTGAAGACACTGAATGAGGCCCTTGGTGCCATGGTTTAGTTAGAATCATAGAATCATAGTATCAGTCAGGGTTGGAAGGGACCACAAGGATCATCTTGATCCAACCCACCTGCCATGGGCAGGGACCAGGACTCCTCACACTAGTTGATTAGATGGTATTGGGTTATGGGTTGGACTTGATGATCTCTGAGGTCTTTTCCAACCTGGTCTATTCTATTCTATTCTATTCTATTCTATTCTATTCTATTCTATTCTATTCTATTCTATTCTATTCTATTCTATTCTATTCTATTCTATTCTATTCCATTCCATTCCATTCCATTCCATTCTATTCTATTCTATTCTATTCTATTCTATTCCATTCTATTCTATTCTATTCTATTCTATTCTATTCTATTCTATTCTATTCTATTCTATTCTATTCCTATTCTATTCTATTCTATTCTATTCTATCTTCCCCCTTTCTCCATTGTATTCCCTATTCCAGTCCAGTCCATTCGATTCTATTCCAGTCCATTCTATTCTAAATGCTGGATGGGTTCTGTGCTACCCTTTAAGGATACAAACCCCTGCAGCTGGGGATAGAAAATCCTGCATTTAAGGGCAGAAAAATCCTGCATTATGTGCTTGCAAGGGGCAACCTCCTCCTCTTCTGGCTCTCTGCTGCCAAGATACACCGATGAGAAAAACTAAGTGTCACCGGGAATGATCCATGGAGTCAAAAAACAAATGACCCCAAGCCTTATTCCTAAGAACATATGGACCCCACTGGCCTCAGGAAATATTTGAGAGTGCACACACATTTCATCAGGATTTTTGAGATCCCAGGGAGGGGAGGCAGGAATGAAAACATGGCAGCTATTGCGCTTTTTCCTTGTTCACCCCTGGAAATAGGATACCTAATATTAATAGAAGTCAGTATTTCTATTGCTCCCATTAAAGGGGACAACACCTGCCAGCTCCCAGGGTCCTGAGAGGGGGGTCAATTCTTTCCTTCCTTTGCAGAGGCGGCTGTGTTGCCCTGGGTGGTGGCAGATGATGTTCTGTCAGTCAGAGCAGTTTTGGGCCCTTCATTGCAGGAAGAATAGAATGGAATGGAATGGAATGGAATGGAATGGAATGGAATAGAATTAGAATAGAATAGAATAGAATAGAATAGAATAGAATAGAATAGAATAGAATAGAATAGAATGGAATAGAATGGAATAGGATAGGATAGGATAGGATAGGATAGGATAGGATAGGATAGGATAGGATAGGATAGGATAGGATAGAATAGAAATAGAAATAGAAATAGAAATAACTGGAGGTGCTCAGGAGGAGACTTGCTAGGGTGCTTGATGCCATGGGTTAGTTGATTAGGTGGTGTTGGATGATAGGTTGTATGTGATGATCTTGAAGGTCTCTTCCAACCTGTTCCTATTCTAGTCTATTCTAGTCTAGTCTAGTCTAGTCTATTATTCTATTTCATCCTATTCTATTCTATTCCATTCTATTTCTATTTCTATTTCTATTTCTATTTCTATTTCTATTTCTATTTCTATTTCTATTTCTATTTCTATTTCTATTTCTATTTCTATTTCTATTTCTATTCTATCCTATCCTATCCTATCCTATCCTATCCCTATCCTATCCTATCCTATCCTATCCTATCTATTCCATTCTATTCCATTCTATTCTATTCTATTCTATTCTATTCTATTCTATTCTATTCTATTCTATTCTATTCTATTCTATTCCATTCCATTCCATTCCATTCCATTCCATTCCATTCTATTCTTCCTGCAATGAAGGGCCCAAAACTGCTCTGACTGACAGAACATCATCTGCCACCACCCAGGGCAACACAGCCGCCTCTGCAAAGGGAAGGAAAGAATTGACCCCCCCTCTCAGGACCCTGGGAGCTGGCAGGTGTTGTCCCCTTTAATGGGAGCAATAGAAATACTGACTTCTATTAATATTAGGTATCCTATTTCCAGGGGTGAACAAGGAAAAAGCGCAATAGCTGCCATGTTTTCATTCCTGCCTCCCCTCCTGGGATCTCAAAAATCCTGATGAAATGTGTGTGCACTCCTCAAATATTTCCTGAGGCCAGTGGGGTCCATATGTTCTTAGGAATAAGGCTTGGGGTCATTTGTTTTTTGACTCCATGGATCATTCCCGGTGACACTTGGATTTTTCTCATCGGTGTATCTTGGCAGCAGAGAGCCAGAAGAGGAGGGAGGTTGCCCCTTGCAAGCACATAATGCAGGATTTTTCTGCCCTTAAATGCAGGATTTTCTATCCCCAGCTGCAGGGGGTTTGTATCCTTAAAGGGTAGCACAGAACCCATCCAGCATTTAGAATAGAATGGACTGGAATAGAATCGAATGGACTGGACTGGAATAGAATACAATGGACTGGAAGGGAATAGAATAGAATAGAATAGAATAGAATAGAATAGAATAGAATAGAATAGAATAGAATAGAATAGAATAGAATAGAATAGAATAGAATAGAATGGAATAGAATAGAATAGAATAGAATAGAATAGAATGGAATGGAATGGAATGGAATGGAATAGAATAGAATAGAATAGAATAGAATAGAATAGAATAGAATAGAATAGAATAGAATAGAATAGAATAGAATAGAATAGAATAGAATAGAATAGACCAGGTTGGAAAAGACCTCAGAGATCATCAAGTCCAACCCATAACCCAATACCATCTAATCAACTAGTGTGAGGAGTCCCTGGTCCCTGCCCATGGCAGGTGGGTTGGATCAAGATGATCCTTGTGGTCCCTTCCAACCCTGACTGATACTATGATTCTATGATTCTAACTAAACCATGGCACCAAGGGCCTCATTCAGTGTCTTCACTCCAGTGATGGTGACTCCACCACCTCCCTGGGCAGCACATCCCCATGGCTAATCTCTCTTTCTATGAAGAACTTCTTCCTCACCTCCAGCCTAAACCTCCCCTGGCACAGCTTGAGACTGTGTCCTGTTGTTCCGGTGCTGGCTGCCTGGGAGAAGAGACCAACCTCCACCTGGCTACAACCTCCCTTCAGGGAGTTGGAGAGAGCAAGAAGGTCTCCCCTGAGCCTCCTCTTCTGCAGGCTAAGCAACCCCAGCTCCCTCAGCCTCTCCTCACAGGGCTGTGCTCCAGACCCCTCCCCAGCTTTGTTGCCCTTCTCTGGACACATTCAAGTGTCTCAATGTCCTTCTTAAACTGAGGAGCCCAGAACTGGACACAGGACTCAGGGTGTGGCCTAACCAGTGCAGTGTACAGGGGCAGAATGACCTCCCTGCTCCTGCTGGCCACACTCTTCCTGATGCAGGCCAGGATGCCCTTGGCCCTCTTGGCCGCCTGGTCACACTGCAGGCTCATGTTCAGCCTACTATCAACCAGTACCCCCAGGTCCCATTCTGCCTGGCTGCTCTCCAGCCACTCTGACCCAGCAACGCTGCAGCAGTGCAGTTGAGCCCTTTGCATTTTGATTGCAGCCATGGCTCCTAAATCAGAGCACTGTTGTCAAGGTAGGGATGATCTTTTATTTAAACTGCTGCTTGAACATATGGTGTCATTTATGCCTCAGACAGCCACAGCAGAAAGAATTTTCTAAGCCTAATTTATGCTGTTAGCAAGTAGCCAGCAAAGAGGGGGTGGGAGGGGTGGGGAACAGACGAGATGAGACCTTACTGGTTTTGCTAGCTAAGAGAGTGCTGGTTTAGATTAAAATAGTTAAGGGATGTAGTTTTTATTTCTTCTTCTTTTTTTTTTTTAAGGGGAAAAAAAAACATTTCTCCATGGATTTGTACAGAATCCATGGCTAATGGAAGTGTAGATCTGTGTCACAGAATCATAGAGTCACAGAAGTTCAGGGGCTGGAAGATACCTCCAAAGCTCATCCAGTCCAACCCCCCTGCCAGAGCAGGGTCACCTAGAGCAGGTCACACAGGGACACATCTGGGTGGGTTTTGAATATCTCCAGAGAGGGAGACTCCACAACCCCTCTGGGCAGCTTGTTCCAGGCCTCTGTCACTCTCACAGGGAAAAAAATCTTTCCTCCTGTTTCCATGGAACTTCTTATGGCTCAGCTTCCACCACTGCTCCTTGTGCTGGCATCGGGCACCATTGAGCAGAGCCTGGCTCCAGCCTCTCAGGACTCACCCTTTACATGTTTTCAAGCATTGATGAGGTCAGCTCTTAATCTCCTCTTCTGTAAGCTAAAGAGCCCCAGCTCTTTATCCTTTATCTCTTCTGCATCCTTCCTCTGCTGTCAGATCTTATCCAAGACACCATCTTTGCATGCATCAGGAAGAGTGTGGCCAGCAGGAGCAGGGAAGTCATTGTGCCCCTGGACTCAGCACTGCTTAGGCCACCCCTTGAGTCCTGTGTCCAGTTCTGGGCTCCTCAGTTTAAGAAGGACATTGAGACTCTTGAAGGTGTCCAGAGAAGGGCAACGAGGCTGGGGAGGGGTCTGGAGCACAGCCCTGTGAGGAGAGGCTGAGGGAGCTGGGGTTGCTTAGCCTGGAGAAGAGGAGGCTCAGGGGAGACCTCATTGCTCTCTACAACTCCCTGAAGGGAGGTTGTAGCCTGGAGAAGTTTGGTCTCTTCTCCCAGGCAAGCAGCACCAGAACAAGAGGACACAGTCTCAAGCTGCGCCAGGGGCAGTTTAGGCTGGAGGTGAGGAGAAAGTTCTTCCCAGAGAGAGTCGTTCACCACTGGAATGTGCTGCCCAGGGAGGTGGTGGAGTCCCCATCCCTGGAGGTGTTCAAGAGGGGATTGGACGTGGCACTTGGTGCCATGGTCTAGTCATGAGGTCTGTGGTGGCAGGTTGGACTTGATGATCTTTGAGGTCTCTTCCAGCCTTGGTGATTCCGTGATCTCTGGTTCTCCTCAGCTACCCATTGTTCATCATATCCAGTGACCTTGCCCTCTGTCAGTGGGGTTTGATGAAAGCAGTATTGGAGCAGGTTGGGGTGGGTGTAACGGGGGTGGGCATGTCTATGTGGAGTCATGGACTTGTTTCAGTTGGAAAAGACCTCAAAGATCATAGAGTCTAATACCACCATGGCCATTAACCCATGTGCCAAAGTGCCATGGCCACACGTTTCTTGAACGCCTCCAGGGATGGGGACTCCACCACCTCCCTGGGCAGCCTGTTCCAATGCCTGAGCAGCAAAGAAATTGCTCCTAATCTCCAACCTAACCCTCCCCTGGCACAATTTCACAGTATCACAGCATAGGGAGTTGTAGACAGCAATGAGGTCTCCCCTGAGCCTCCTCTTCTCCAGACTAAGCAAGCCCAGCTCCCTCAGCCTCTCCTCACAGGGCTGTGCTCCAGACCCCTCCCCAGCTTTGTTGCCCTTCTCTGGACACCTTCAAGTCTCTCAATGTCCTTCTTAAATTGAGGCGCCCAGAACTGGACACAGGACTCAAGGTGTGGCCTAACCAGTGCAGTGTACAGGGGCAGAATGCCCTCCCTGCTCCTGCTGGCCACACTCTTCCTGATGCAGACCAGAATGCCATTGGCCTTCTTGGCCCCCTGGGCACACTGCTGGCTCATGTTCAGCTGCTGTCAATCAATCAGCACCCCCAGGTCCCTCTCTGGCAGAACATTTCAGGACATTTTCTCTCATCCTATCACCTGAGCCTCCTCTTCTCCAGGCTGAGCAGCCCCAGCTCCCTCAGCCTCTCCTCACAGGGCTTGTGCTCAAGGCCTGGGGCTTTGTTCTGACAGTGAATCCCTGCAAGGGCTGAAGCCATTTGCAGGCAGCCCCTGACTCCCAGCCTCCAGACCCTCAGCTATTCCCATCCCAAACTTCTCCCTGGCAGGTTCTGCCAATCATGACAAACTGTGTGAAATTTGTGGTGAATTTGTGATGTGGAGAAGCATCCACCAGGGACTAATTTGACACCATCAGATGCAATTTTCCCCTTTATTACCCTAAGGCAAGATTTAAACTAGTTTCCAGGGGTGAGAGGTGACTCCATTAACCCAGGGCACTGGCCCCAGCAGGCTGCCACCAACCCGGTCTGGAGCATCGTTAAGTGGATGCATTTCTGCTCCCTCTTCCTCTTCTCTCTTTTCTGGGGGTTTCATTTGAGGGTGGCACTTTGATTCTCCATCTTCAGATGGACACCTCTTCTCCCCATCAGCCCAATCTCTACCAAAGCCTTTGCTGCAGCCTTTTTGACTGCAGGGAAATGGAAGCTACGATTGAGGCTCAGCCGTTCCAACAGATCCAGTTTAACCCTGTGTTGCCTAGCGGGGGGAGTGAAGGCTGAGGAGGGCAGGGACCTGGGGTGAAGCTCAGATCATGCAGAGATGAGTGGGGGCATGTGGAGCACAGAGTCAGCCTAGGTCCTGTGGGTGTGGTGGTTTTAGGCTGTGCCAACAGATGTTGAACAGGAAAGTAGTCAAATGCCAATAAATCACTGGTGGGTGTAGAAAGGAAAATAAGGGTAGTCCTGAATCATAGACTCACAGGATCAGCCAGGTTGGAAAAGACCTCAGAGATCATCAAGTCCAACCTAGTGCCTAATACCTAACACCTCCTGACAACTGAACCACTGCTCCAAGTGCCACATCCAAGCCTTTCTTGAACACCTCCAGGGACAGGGACAGCAGCCCTGCAATAAATTTAATTATGCAATTAAGTGCCAGTGTGGTGTGCAGGGAATTTGCTCAAGGCTCCCAAGGTAGGCTCTCACTCATTTTGTCTTCCAGTCTTGAACACTAGCAGTTAGACCTCCCAGAGAAGAGATTGAAGTATGTGTGTTAATTCATAGACTCATAGGATCAATAAGGTTGGAAAAGACCTCAGAGATCATCAAGCCCAACCTGTCACCCAACACCTCATGGCAACTAAGCCATGGCTCCAAGTGCCACATCCAAGCCTTTTTTGAACACCTCCAGGGATGGGGACTCCACCACCTCCCTGGGCAGCACATTCCAGTGGCCAATTCCTCTTTCTGGGAAGAACTTTCTCCTCACCTCCAGCCTAACCCTCCCCTGGTGTAGCTTGAGACTGTGTCCTCTTGTTCTGGTGCTGGTTGCCTGGGAGAAGAGACCAACCCCCTCCTGCCTACAACCTCCCTTCAGGTAACTGTAGAGAGCAATAAAGTCTCCCCTGAGCCTCCTCTTCTCCAGGCTAAACACCCCCAGCCTCTCCTCATAGGGCTTGAGACCTCTCCCCAGCCTCCTTGCCAATTGGATCAGAACATCTCTGCTCTGAGGAAAGGCAGAGAGAGCTGGGGCTGTTTAGCTGCAGGAGGATCTTATGAATGCTTACAAATATCTAAAGGGTGGATGTCAGCAAGATCCTTCTTGCCTTCTTGCCTTCTCAGTGAGGGGGCAAGAGGTAATAGGCACAAACCTAAACATAAGAAATTCCATCAAAGCATGTCAAGGAACTTCTTTACTTTGAGGCTGGCAAAGCACTGGAGCAGGCTGCCCAGAGAGGCTGTGGAGTCTCCTTCTCTGGAGCCTTTCCAGCCCTCTTTGGATGTGTTCCTGTGTGACCTGTGCTGGCTTCTATGGTCCTGCTCTGGCAGGGGGGTTGGACTTGATGATCTCCAGAGGTCCCTTCCAAACTCCAACGCCCTGTGATCCAGTGTGAACTTCTGACAAGTGACAAAACTGTCTCAGAAGGAAAAATGTCATTCTCCTGATATGTGTCAGTTCCCTTCAGTCTTGGTAGGCTTTTATTTGATGCTTCTTTGCTGCTTTCTGATTCCAGCTGTTCCTTAGGAAAGGTCTCCTCTTTGGCAGGGGAGTTGGACTTGATCATAGAATAGAATAGAATCATAGAATAGAATCAATAAGGTTGGGAGACACCTCAAAGACCATCAAGTCCAACCTGTCACTCAAGACCTCATGACTACTAAACCATGGCTCCAAGTGCCACATCCAATCCCCTCTTGAACACCTCCAGGGATGGGGACTCCACCACCTCCCTGGGCAGCACATTCCAAGGGCTAACAACTCCCTCTGGGAAGAACTTTCTCCTCACCTCCAGCCTAAACCTCCCCTGGTGCAGCTTGAGACTGTGTCCTCTTGTTCTGGTGCTGGTCACCCAGGAGAAGAGACCAACCCCCTCCTGGCTACAACCTCCATTCAGGTAGCTATAGACAGCAATAATGTCTCCCCTGATCTCCACAGGTCCCTTCCAACCCCTCTCATTCTGTGACACCCACTCTGGATCTGTAGTTTCTGCAGTGTTTGGCTTGGGCAATCACTTAGGAAAAAGCTTTGCAGAGGCAGGAACAAGAATCCCCAGGAGGGCAGAGGCAACATAATCTGCCCCAGTGCAGCATTCTCCATGGCTCTAATAGCTGACATAAATCTTCAATGATGAGGTAGTTCTGCCTCTTTTAAAAATGCCTTTTTAATTGTCAAGAAGAGCTGTTAAGTGGATCAGAATGAGCCAGTTTTAGAAGTGAAATGAAAATATCTGTACAGGGACTTGGAAGGGTTTGACTTCAGCCTTTGCTAAATTAGCTGGAGCCAAAATGTTGGGGAATGATGATGATGATGATGATGATGATGCAAAGGAATCTGGGTGAAGGCTGGTTATAAATGTAAAGTTAATTAGCTACCTTTAAATGGGTTCAGATATGCATGTGGACATTCTTGTCCTGAGGCAGGCAGCTGGAAGGGCTCTCTCTGCAGACTGGACCACCTGAGAGTAGGAATGTGGGCCACAGCATGGATGTGGCTGGTGGCAGCGTTGTGTTTCTATCATTAACCAGCACCTCGTGGGGCTGATGCCACTCACTGTCCCAGGAGCACAGGTCACAGGGTGTCAGGGCTTGGAAGGGACCTCCAGAGATCATCAAGTCCAAACCCCCCCTGCCAGAGCAGGACCATAGAATCCAGCACAGGTCACACAGGAACACATCCAGATGGGTCTGCAAAGGCTCCAGAGAAGGAGACTCCACAACCTCTCTGGGCAGCCTGCTCCAGGGCTCTGGGACCCTCACAGTGAAGAAGTTCCTCCTCCTGTGCTGGAGTTTCTATCCATTGCTCTTTCTCCTATCCCAGGGTGCAACTGAGCAGAGCCTGTCCCCTCCCTCCTGACCCCCAGCCCTCAGATATTTATAAACATTGATTAAATCCCCTCTCAGTCTTCTCCTCTCCAGACTGAACACCCCTAAGGCTCTCAGCCTCTCCTCCCCAGGCAGTGCTGCAGTCCCTTCATCATCCCTGTAGCTCTCCCTTGGATTCTGTCCAGCAGATCCCTGTGCCTCCTGAACTGGGGAGCCCAGAACTGTCCTTCAAGCAGTGCCCAGCATCCCTGCTCGTTTCCCACATGCCCTCTACCTTTTTCCCCCTGCAGATCCCTGTGGGAAGCAGGTCCCCATTGCCATGCAAGAGTGTTTGAAACAAGGTCCTCCAGGAGGGGGAAGACAGGCTTGGAGACATCTGCTTTCCAGATCAACAATGGCTCTGGGAGTAAAAAACAGAGAAGGAAGAAAGGCAAAAACCAGCACAACAGGGAAAGCCATTTAAACTGAATTACTGGCACTACTGTTTTCACCTCTCCACAACCCAGCCATGACTTCCAGAGCATCCTGAGTGAAGAGTTCATCATTCCAGCTGAATTTAATGGGGCTGTTTACACAAGAATCATGTTGCAACAGCTAATGGGCTTGGTGGTGGGCAAGTCTGTTCTGCTGTGTCTGGACTGATTTCGGTCCAAAGACCATTCCCACTCCTGCAGTTCCACCAGTAGGTAGGAAAAATTGTGACACTGTTGGGGCTGATCACTGGGAGTTCAGAACAGAATAAGATAGGGTAGGGTAGGGTAGGGTAGGGTAGGATAGGATAGGATAGGATAGGATAGGATAGGATAGGATAGGATAGGATAGGATAGGATAGGATAGGATAGGATAGGATTAGCAATAGAATGGAATGGAATGGAATGGAATAGAATACAATACAATACAATACAACAGAATGGAATGGAATAGAATGGGATGGGATGGGATGGGATGGGATGGGATGGGATGGGATAGGATTAGAATGGAAGAGAAGAGAATGAATGAAGAGAAGAGAAGAGAAGAGAAGAGAAGAGAAGAGAAGAGAAGAGAAAGAGAAGAGAAGAGAAGAAAGAGAAGAGAAGAGAAGAGAAGAGAAGAGAAGAGAAGAGAAGAGAAGAGAAGAAAGAGAAGAGAAGAGAAGAGAAGAGAAGAGAAGAGAAGAGGAATGGGATGGGATGGGATGGGATGGGATGGGATGGGATGGGATGGGATGGGATGGGATGGGATGGGATGGGATGGGATGGAATAGAATAGAATAGAATAGAATAGAATAGAATAGAATAGAATAGAATAGAATAGAATAGAATAGAATAGAATAGAATAGAATAGAATAGAATAGAATAGAATAGAATAGAATAGACCAGGTTGGAAAGACCTGCCCAGCCTGGTGTTGTTCTCTTCTCCTGGGGCTTGGTCTCTTAGAATCATAGAATCATAGAATCAATAAGGTTGGAAAAGACCTCAGAGGTCATCAAGTCCAACCTGTCACCCAACACCTCATGACTACTAAGCCATGGCTCCAAGTGCCACATCCAAGCCTTTTTTGAACACCTCCAGGGATGGGGACTCCACCACCTCCCTGGGCATCATATTCCAGTGGCTAACAACTCTCTCAGTGAAGAACTTTCTCCTCACCTCCAGCCTAAACTTCCCCTGGCACAGCTTGAGACTGTGTCCTCTTGTTCTGCTGCTGGGTGCTGGGAGAAGAGACCAACTCCTCCCGGCTGCAGCCTCCCTTCAGACAGCATGAGAAGGAAAGGGATAAGAAAGGCACAAGAAGGGCTTTCCAGGGGCTTCTTCAAAATCCCTCAGGCCCATGTGAAACAAAGCCAACAAGACTGATTTTGGACATCAGAAAGATCACTGAGCTAAGGTTTCATTTCCCCTACACTGCCTTCCCTCTCTATGTCCCTCTGTCTACACACAGCAGTGCAGAAGGGAAGCTACGTCATCTAACTTCAGGCTGTCACATTTTAGGCCACAATCCAACTCAGCTCTTTTTAGCCATCCATCACAAGACAAACAAATCAGTTAGGCCATACCTGTGTCTTCCCACCACAAAAGCAGCCTAGATGATAGAATAGAATAAACCAGGTTGGAAGAGCCCTTCGAGATCATCATGTCCAACCCATCATCCAACACCACCTGATCAACTAAACCATGGCACCAAGCATCCTATCAAGTCTCCTCCTAAACACCTCCAATGATGATGACTCCACCACCACCCTGGGCAGCACATTCCAATGGCCAATCACTCTCCCTCTGGTAGAATTTCTTCCTAACCTCCAGCCTAAGCCTCCCCTGGTGCAGCTTGAGACTGTGTCCTCTTGTTCTGGTGCTGGCTGCCTGGGAGAAGAGACCAACCCCACCTGGCTACAACCTCCCTTCAGAGAGTTGGAGAGAGCAAGAAGGTCTCCCCTGAGTCTCCTCTTCTCCAGGCTAAGCAACCCCAGCTCCCTCAGCCTCTCCTCATGGGGCTTGTGTTCCAAACCCCTCACCAACTTTGGTAAGTGCCTATGCAGCCACCAGGGCTCAGTTCTAACCCCGTGACTGCTCCTCTCATATCCTCCTCGTTTCCCCTCTGAACAAAGCTGGATGCCCTGGCAGCACAAGGCTGAGGCACATCAGGTTGCATTCACCCATGAGGGAAACCAGGTTGAAATTCAGCTGCAAGCTCTGGCCTCCCACTCCTTATCTCTGCTGGGTGTTTGGATGTCAGGGAATTTGAGGAGTTGTTTCCAGGCACCAGATAGTCTTTTCCGTGAGGCAGTGGGCGTAATCCCTTCAACGATTGTGGAGGAATCTCTAGACGGGACCCCAGGAGCATTTTTTGCTCTCTCCTGGAAGGGAAGGGATTGAAGTCGTGGGTTTCTGACGAATGCTTGTTTTCTGCTGGTCAGAAAGCCAGGAGGCATTTAGCAGCTGTAACAGGGGAAGCTAAATAGAAGCAGAAAAGTTCCAGTTTGCTGCTGCACTGGATGCATGCACAAAGTGGGGTTAAAGAGAGGTAGCTCGGCTCCAGCTGAGGCTGTCACCCAGGGTGAGTTTTGAAGTGGCACAGCCCTCCCTCCCCTCCCACCTCAGCCTAAGCTGAATGCTTCAAACCACAACTCAAGAGACCACTGCAAAGCAGAGGGTAGCTCAAACCGCAGCAGAGTCACTTCACAGCCTTCACCCAAGTGTGCAGCTGACGGGATGTAACCCAGAGTTACCTTTCTAATGTGCAGTTACCGTGTCACAGACCTGGGGGGGTTGGGGGGGGGGGGGTCTCCAGGTACTGCTGTGATCCTAAGCGCTGCAGAAACTCACCTTCAGCACCTCCACGTCCCTGGGATGGGAAACTCTTTCACTTTCTTTTCTGCCTTTGTTTTCCTAAGGCTCTGGTTCCTTCAAAGCTAAAACTGGTATGTGCTGGTTTCAGAGGGCTATTTATTGCTGCGACAGTGCCACAGCCCTCCCAGCGATGCCTCTTAAGTGTTGTTAGCACATATCTGATCCCAAAGTGGGCAAACACATTCAAACCGGGGTGCTGCGCTCATCGGCAGGCTTCAGATAAATAAACAGGAAACAAAAAGAACCTTTTTCTTTTCTTTTCTTTTCTTTTCTTTTAAGAGGCAACTGCAGTGGAAATACTTAAAAGATAAATAAACTTTTAGATTTGACTCCCTCTAGAGTATTTTTAAGGAAAAGCTTGATACAGGAGATGCTCTTTTTGGGTGTCGTTGTTGCAGAAGCTCTCCCGTGGCAGCCCCAGCAAATAGTAGCATCCAGGCAGCTTCTCTCCAAATGCAATAAGCCCTCTGTGCCCAGCAGCTTCTCTTTCAACAGAGCTCTCTGCTTGGTGCTGGTCACCCTGCAGGGCTCAGACCAGCACCTCACAGAGATCAGAAAACAAAGGGAGATCTTGGTTAATAAGAGGTGAAAGAGCCATAGCAGCCTATGCCTGCAGTTTCCAGAACAGGGACAGGTAGATTCTGTTTGTCTTCATCAGCTGCAGGCAGCAGCAGGGCTTTCATTTAGTCTGGAGTGGTGAGTCAGAGCAGGGTGAACCCAAGCCTCAAGGGGTTCAGTTGAGTGCAAGACCACACAGACCCACAGAATGGTGGGGGTTGGAAGGGACCTCTGAAGAGCATCTGCTCCAACCCCTCTGCTAAAGCAGGCTCACCCAGAGCACATCACACAGGAACACTTCCAGGTGGGTTTGGAAAGCCTCCAGAGAAGACAACTTTCTGGGCAGCCTGGTCAAGGGCTCTGCCACCCTCAAAGATTCATTCACTTTGAGCTCAGGGGATTCAGACAACCTCAGGCCAATGTTGCAACATCTGCAGATCCCAGATGTCTATTTTTGTCTAGAAGGAGACTCAGTTACCTATTTCAAAACGAGCAATGTCAGTGGCGTCACCAAAGTCATCACAACTCTTTTGGTTAAACTCCTTTGGCACTGCTGTGCACAGCACAAGAGGAAACACCAGTGTTTGGCCATGCTCTGTATCTACCAATGGTCCCACTACTGCTCACTCGGGGGGAGACAAGAATGATTGCAAGCAGTAGTGGGACACTGAGCAGAAGTACTGCGTCCAGTTCTGGAGCCCCTATTCCAAGAGGGATCTGGAGGTGCTGGAAGGTGTCCAGAGAAGGGCCACGAGGAGGAGCAGAGGGCTGGAGCACCTCTCCTGTGAGGACAGACTGAAGGAGCTGGGGCTGTTCAGTCTGGAGAGGAGAAGTGACCTCATTGTGGCCTTAAAGTATCTGAAGGGGGCTACAGGAAGGCTGGGGAGGGACTGCTCAGGCTCTCAGGTAGTGATAGGACTAGGGGGAATGGAATGAAGCTGGAGGTGGGGAGATTCAGGCTGGACATGAGAAGGAAGTTCTTCACCACAAGAGTGGTGAAGCCCTGGAATGGGTTGTGCAGGGAGGTGGTTGAGGCCCCATCCCTGGAGGTGTTTAAGCCCAGGCTGGATGAGGCTCTGGCCAGGCTGATGTAGTGTGGGGTGTCCCTGCCCATGGCAGGGGGGCTGGAACTAGATGATCCTTGTGGTCCCTTTGAACCCTGACTGATACTGTGATACTACTATGATAAGGTAGCCCAGAAAAAAACCAACAGAATTTTCAGCCCAGTGGGAGCAAGGCTCAGGGCATCCCAAAGGAGTTCTGTCTATGCTGCTAATGAAAACCAAGCAGAACATCAAATAGATCCCCTAAGTTTCACATGCAACAACTGAAGAAGGTATAAAAGACATGCACAAATTTTCTTCTCTCTTTATACCCTGCAGAAAGATGGAAAGATCCCTGAGTGGGGGGAGTAAAAGACACTGTAGCTGCCTGGATCTGAAAAGAGATAAACTGGATGTCTTACTAACTAGCTCCATCACTTCCCAGCGTGTGGTGGGTTCTTAGTTACTGGTTTTCTAAGGCCACAAAAGAGAAGGATTAATCATAGTATCATAGTATCAGCCAGGGTTGGAAGGGACCACAAGGATCATCTAGTTCCAACCCCCTGCCATGGGCAGGGACACCCCACACTACATCAGCCTGGCCACAGCCTCATCCAGCCTGGGCTTAAACACCTCCAGGGATGGGGCCTCAACCACCTCCCTGGACAACCCATTCCAGGGCTTCATCACTCTCATGGGGAAGAACTTCCTCCTCACCTCCAGCCTGAATCTCCCCACCTCCAGCTTCATTCCATTCCCCCTAGTCCTATCTCTACCTGAGAGCCTGAGCAGTCCCTCCCCAGCCTTCCTGTAGCCCCCTTCAGATACTTTAAGGCCACAATGAGGTCACCTGGGAGCCTTCTCTTCTCCAGACTGAACAGCCCCAACTCCTTCAGTCTGTCCTCACAGCAGAGCAGCTCCAGCCCTCTGCTCATCCTCGTGGCCCTTCTCTGGACACCTTCCTGCACCTCCAGATCCCTCTTGGAATAGGGACTCCAGAACTGGAGGCAGTACTCCAGGTGGGGTCTCACCAGAGCTGAGCAGAGGGGGAGAATCCCCTCCCTTGACCTGCTGGCCACACTTCTTCTGCTGCAGCCCAGGCTCTGATTGGCTTTCCGGGCTGCAAGTGCACCCTGAGAGCTCCTGTTGAGCTTCTCCTCCCCCAGCACCCCCAAGTCTCTCTCCTCAGGGCTGCTCTCCAGCCAGTCCCTGCCCAGCCTGGATTTGTGCCTGGGATTGCCTCGACCCAGATGCAGGACCCTCCCCTTGGTCTTGTTGAAGCTCCTGAGGTTGGCTTGTGCCCACCTCTCCAGCCTGTCCAGGTCCCTCTGGATGGATCCCTTCCCTCCACCTGTCTGCTGCACCACACAGCTTGGTGTCATCAGCAAACTTGCTGAGGCTGCACTCGATGCCACTGTCCATGGCACCCACAAAGATGTTGAACAAGCCTGGTCCCAGGACTGATCCCTGAGGGCCTCTGCTTGTCCCTGGCCTCCACAGGGACATGGACCCATTGACAGCCACCAGGGCTCAGTTCTAACCAATAATAATAATAATAATAATAATAATAATAATAATAATAATAATAGCAACCCCCAAACCAAGAGTCTTTTCAGCTGCAGAAATGTGTAGATGAAGCCAGTTTGACTCCACCACGTGTAGTGCTCTGCAGTCCCTCCAGGAATAAATTTGGATCACTGTGCCACAGATTCCAAAGGGTCAACTTGACATATTGCATCACATCCCCCTACACAAAAAAGAATTCACTGACAAACATCACTTCCCAAAGTGCTCCTTTACTCCCCTTTCACATTATAGTTTGTTAGGAAACGTTTGCAGTGGATGGCTCTGGTGCTTTGCCACACTGCTCTCAATCTATTTATAAATGGTTTGCTGGAAAGAAAGTAAACATCGCAGGGCAAGCGCTCCAGAAACCTTTGCTGGTTTTATGCAATGCTCGAACTGGAATTGGGTTTGCTTAGGGGAAGGAAAGGAAGGAAAGGAAGGAAAGGAGGGGGAAGGGAGAGGGGAAGGGAGAGGGGAAGGGAGAGGGGGAAGGGAGAGGGGAAGGGAGAGGGGGAAGGGAGAGGGGAAGGGAGAGGGGAAGGGAGAGGGGAAGGGAGAGGGGAAGGGAGAGGGGAAGGGAGAGGGGAAGGGAGAGGGGAAGGGAGAGGGGAAGGGAGAGGGGAAGGGAGAGGGGGAGAAAGAGAGGGGGAGAAAGAGAGGGGGAGAAAGAAAGAGAAAGAGAGAAAGAGAAAGAGAAAGAGAGAAAGAGAAAGAAAGAAAGAAAGAAAGAAAGAAAGAAAGAAAGAAAGAAAGAAAGAAAGAAAGAAAGAAAGAAAGAAAGAAAGAAAGAAAGAAAGAAAGAAAGAAAGAAAGAAAGAAAGAAAGAAAGAAAGAAAGAAAGAAAGAAAGAAAGAAAGAAAGAAAGAAAGAAAGAAAGAAAGAAAAAGAAAGAAAGAAAGAAAGAAAGAAAGAAAGAAAGAAAGAAAGAAAGAAAGAAAGAAAGAAAGAAAGAAAGAAAGAAAGAAAGAAAGAAAGAAAGAAAGAAAGAAAGAAAGAAAGAAAGAAAGAAAGAAAGAAAGAAAGAAAGAAAGAAAGAAAGAAAGAGAGAAAGAGAGAGAAAGGGAGAAAGGAGAGGGAGAAAGGAGAAAGGGAGAAAGGGAGAAAGGGAGAAAGGGAGAAAGGGAGAAAGGGAGAAAGGGAGAAAGGGAGAAAGGGAGAAAGGGAGAAAGGGAGAAAGGGAGAAAGGAGAGAAAGAGAGAAAGGAGAGAAAGAGAGAAAGAGAGAAAGAGAGAAAGAGAAAGAAAGAAAGAAAGAAAGAAAGAAAGAAAGAAAGAAAGAAAGAAAGAAAGAAAGAAAGAAAGAAAGAAAGAAAGAAAGAAAGAAAGAAAGAAAGAAAGAAAGAAAGAAAGAAAGAAAGAAAGAAAGAAAGAAAGAAAGAAAGAAAGAAAGAAAGAAAGAAAGAAAGAAAGAAAGAAAGAAAGAAAGAAAGAAAGAAAGAAAGAAAGAAAGAAAGAAAGAAAGAAAGAAAGAAAGAAAGAAAGAAAGAAGGAAAAGGAAAGAAAGAAGGAAAAGGAAAGAAAGAAGGAAAAGGAAAGAAAGAAGGAAAAGGAAAGAAAGAAGGAAAAGGAAAGAAAGAAGGAAAAGGAAAGAAAGAAGGAAAAGGAAAGAAAGAAGGAAAAGGAAAGAAAGAAAGAAAAGGAAAGAAAGAGAGAAGAAGGAAGAAAGGAAGAAAGGAAGAAAGGAAGAAAGGAAGAAAGGAAGAAAGGAAGAAAGGAAGAAAGGAAGAAGAGTAATCCTGGAGTGCTGAGCAGGATGACACAAGATCTCCCATTGTTAAAATGGCAAAAAGAAAGCAACGAATCGAAGGGTGTCAGCTAAATGATGTATACCTTTGGGAACACAGAAATGGGGGGGAGCTGATGAATGGCTTGTCAGGTAGCCTCCATCCTGCATAGCATGTAGTCGGTAACAGCCTTCGAGGCAATTACTGCTCTCTGATTACAAATCGAATTGCCTACGATGCCAGCAGAGGAGCAGCAGTGCGTGATTTACACACACACACACGCACCCCGCAATAATGGATTAAACAAACGTTTCGCACCTCGAGGCTCCGGCACAGCGCATTGGTTTGGAACCGCGTTCGGAAAAGCACAACTGGTTTCTCCCCGGCGGAAAAGCGCTGCCCAGGGGCTGGCTGCTAATGCACCGTTCCCACCCCAGCGAGCCGGGGGGGCTTGCTGCTTGTTTATTTAAATGACACTGCTGTTTGAAATGATGGGGGCTTCTTATCCTTCTGAGTCATGCATTCTCTGTCTGCGATCCTCTGCTGAGGCACTTTTAGCACCTCATTAATTACCAGCTGCAACAAAGTCGTGCTGTTTTGCAACTCTATTGCCTTTGTTAAGAAATCTCCATCCTGTGCTAGAATGTGAAAGGGGACTCTTATCTACCATATGCCCTGCTTGACTCCATATTACACTGGCTTTCGAGGTTTCTGCATCTACGTGTGCCCTTTACATCCATACCCCATGGTCGAATAGCCTGGCTTCCCTTAAAAGGAAGGAGGAGAGGAGAGGCTGAGGGAGCTGGGGTTGTTTAGCCTGGAGGAGGCTCAGGGGCGACCTCATTGCTCTCTACAACTACCCGAAGGGTGGTTGTAGCCAGGAAGGGTTGGCCTCTTCTCTCTAGCAACCACCACCAGAACAAGGGGACACAGTCTCAAGCTGCACCAGGTGAAGTTTAGGCTCGAGATGAGGAGAAAGTTTGTCACCGATAGAATCATTTGCCATTGGAATGTGCTGCCCGGGGAGGTGGTGGAGTCACCATCCCTGGAGGTGTTCAAGAGGGGACTGGACGTGGCACTTGGTGCCATGGTCTAGTCATGGGGTCTGTGGTGACAGGTTGGACTTGATGACCTTCGAGGTCTCTTCCAAACTTTGTGATACTGTGATACTGTAACTTGACAGCAACAGTTGCAGAAGCTAATGGTGCAGATGAAAACCACTCTTAACTCCACATGTTGTAAAGAAATGGCTTTAGACCACTTCTTAGTGCTGATCATTAAGGCCTGGCTGCAATATGCTGCTCTGGATGCCTTCCGATGGGTCTCTGGCTACTAAAGCTCTCCCAGGCAGTTATTCAAGAGTTATTAAAGATCATCACCAAATATCAAGCAGTTGGAGACTGCATTTACATTTCAGATGACAGGTTGGTGTGACAGCGTCATGTAAGGAAATGTGTAAGTCTTCCCTGCAATGTCCTGCATGTTATAGCTGTGGGTGATTCTGCAGGCACACCACAGCAGGTTGGTGCCGGGAGTTTGATCCAAATGGGGGTTGTGATGGCTGTGCAGAAAAGCTGGCATCTAAGAATCGTCCTCAGCGGCAGCTTCAGGCTGGAAGTACCTAATTAAATTCACAATGTGCTTGTTTGGGGTGAATGCCCTGCAGAGTTCAGCCCCTGCAGAGCCCCAGAGCCAGCCCAGGCAGGACTCCTGCAGGAGCAGCTTGTGGGCCAAAGCGGAGTGGAGCAGAGCTAACTTCGCTTGGGAATCTGGACCCAGGCATTAGTGGGACCAGACTCCTCCCAGCAAGCAGCTGCTTCACGAAACAGGGACAGGGCAATGCTAACGCCTTTGCTTAGTGATTAGGATATATGCAGCCAGGAGATAATCAGTTTCTGCTCATAAATTACCATCTGATGGGAAACGTGTATGAAATCATCAAAAATAGAGGCAGAAATTAAGACTTCCCTTCAGGTCCCTTCCAGTCAGCTCCTTCTTAAGGTCTGATGCCGAGAACCTGGTCTCCTTCGCTGTGTGGTGGCACAAGAGGCAGCAAGCAGCCTGCAGAGCGACTCCAGCGGAAGAATCCCACAACTGGGAGCCCAGGGTGTGGGGTACTCTGAATAGCACTCACATGAAAGCACAGGTCCACGCCAGGTCCACACAGTAGCCACGTTTTACTACCATTGGGCTGTTATCCTAGAGGGAGGAGAGAAGAGGAGACTGGAGGAGACTGGAGGAGAGGAGGGGAGAGAGGAGGGAGAGGAGGGGAGGGGAGGGAAGAGGAGAGGAGAGAGGAGAGGGAGGGAGGAGAGGAGAGGAGAGGAGAGGAGAGGAGAGGAGAGGAGAGGAGAGGAGAGGGAGAGGAGAGGAGAGGAGAGGAGAGGAGAGGAGAGGAGAGGAGAGGAGAGGAGAGGAGAGGGAGAGGAGAGGGAGAGGAGAGGAGAGGAGAGGAGAGGAGAGGAGAGGAGAGGAGAGGAGAGGAGAGGAGAGGGAGAGGAGAGGAGAGGAGAGGAGAGGAGAGGAGAGGAGAGGAGAGGAGAGGAGAGGGAGAGGAGAGGAGAGGAGAGAGGAGAGGAGAGGAGAGAGAGGAGAGGAGAGGAGAGGAGAGGAGAGAGGAGAGGAGAGGAGAGGTTCGGAGAGGAGAGGAGAGAGAGGTTCGGAGAGGAGAGGAGAGGTTCGGAGAGGAGAGGAGAGGAGAGGAGAGGAGAGGGAGAGGAGAGGAGAGGAGAGGAGAGGAGAGGAGAGGAGAGGAGAGGAGAGGAGAGAGGGAGAGGAGAGGGAGAGGAGAGGAGAGGAGAGGAGAGGAGAGGGAGAGGAGAGGAGAGGGAATAGGAAATGTCGAGGGAGAGATCATCAGGTCCATCCTATTACCTAATACCTAACACCTTCTCACTACTAAACCATGGCCCCAAGTGCCACATCCAAGCCTTTCTTGAACACCCCCAGGGATGGGGACTCCACCACCTCCCTGGGCAGCACATTCCAAGGGCCAATTACTCTTTCTGGGAAGAACTTTCTCCTCACCTCCAGCCTAAACCTCCCCTGGCACAGCTTGAGACTGTGTCCTCTTGTTCTGGTGCTGGGTGCCTGGGAGAAGAGACCAACCCCCACCTGGCTACAACCTCCCTGCAGGGAGTTGGAGAGAGCAAGAAGGTCTCCCCTGAGCCTCCTCTTCTCCAGGCTAAGCAACCCCAGCTCCCTCAGCCTCTCCTCACAGGGCTGTGCTCCAGACCCCTCCCCAGCCTCCTTGCCCTTCTCTGGACACATTCAAGTGCCTCAATGTCTTTCTTAAACTGAGGAGCCCAGAACTGGATACAGTCAAAGACAACAGAACCCAGGACTCCCATTTTACAATCTTTCAGGACCCTCAATTTATACCTGGAAATAAGCAACAGGAGCACTTAAGTGACGAGGCGATTCTTGATCGCTCACCACTGTCTGCCTCATACAATCATCTGCTACTGATCTGTCTCAGGGAACAAGTATCAGTGACACATTTACCAACCTTCAGTGAAGGACCATCTCTGGTGACATTTTAAAATGCTGTGATAGTTGTCTTTTCCTGACAGAATTTGAATTAAGTGCCACAAAGTATGGCAGGGGAAACAACTTCTCCTCCTGTGCCGACCCTGACAGGTTTGTTCAGAATGGGCAGTACAGTTGTTCCTCTGAGAGGAAGCTGGAGTGAGGTGAGGGTCAGTCTCCTCCCCTAGTAACAGGTGATAGAATGAGAGGAAATGGCCTCAAATAGTGCCAGGGGAGGGTTAGGTTGGAGATTAGGAAAAAAAATCCTTGCTGCAAGAGTGGTCAGGGGTTGGAACAGGCTGCCCAGGGAGTCCCCATCCCTGGAGGTGCTGGAGAAATGTGTGGCCATGGCACTTTAGGACATGGTTTAATGGCCATGGTGGGGTTGGGTTGATGGTTGGATTTGATGATTTTAGGAGGTCTTTCCAACCAAAGCAATCCTATGATTCTTTGATTCTATTTGTTAACATGGGACCCAAGACCCATTTTGTGTGGCTCAGCTGAATTTCTCTCACCCTCCCCTGCTAGCACAGGGCAAGTCACCCCATGCTTGCCCACTCCATGCCTCATGTTGTGACAGTGGCTGCAGAGTCCCTCAGCTACAGCTACTACCAGCCCTGTAGTAGCTCTTATGCCTCCAGGTCACTGGAGCTGAACTGTTCAGGATTTCCTGGCAATGGGATGGGATTGGATTGTTGAGGACAGCTGGAGCTGCAGCCCATGAACTCTGTTCATACTGGGCACCGGTGTCCTTCTTCATGCCTGCCTGTACTCTGTATGCACACTGGACAACATGCCCATCACCCACACTGGAGTATGAGCACACACATTAAGGAAAAGGCTTCTCTGCTCCCTGCCTGAATAGAATAGAATAGAATAGAATAGAATAGAATAGAATAGAATAGAATAGAATAGAATAGAATAGAATAGAATAGAATAGAATAGAATAGAATAGAATAGAATAGAATAGAATAGAATAGAATTAACCAGGTTGGAAGAGACCTTTGAGATCATCAAGTCCAACCTATCACCCAACACCATCTGATCAACTAAACCATGGCACCAAGCACTCCATCCAGTCTCTTCCTAAACACCTCCAGGGTTGGTGACTCCATCACCTCTCTGGGCTGCACATTCCAATGGCAAATCTCTCTTTCTATGGAGAACTTCTTCCTCACCTCCAGCCTAAACCTCCCCTGGCACAGCTTGAGACTGTGTCCTCTTGTTCTGGTGCTGGTTGCCTAGGAGAAGAGACCAACCCCCACCTGGCTACAACCTCCCTTCAGGTAGTTGTAGAGAGCAATAAGAGGACCTTGGATCACAGAATCACGGAATCACAAAGGTTGAAAGAGACCTCAGAGATCATCAAGCCCAGCCTGTCACCACAGACCTCATGACTAAACCATGGCACCAAGTGCCACATCCAATCCCCTTTTGAACACCTCCAGGGATGAGGACTCCACCACCTCCCCTGGGCAGCCCATTCCAAGGGACTCTCTCAGTTGTCCTGCCTTCCCAGACTACCCTGGATCTCTCATGTCACCTTCAGCACTGAGATTGCTTCACTGACCTCTCTGAGACACTCCATAGAATCACAGAATCAGAGAACTGTTAGTGTTGGAAGAAACCTCAAGGATCATCTAGATCCAACCCCTGCCACCCATGCCCTTACTATTTTACATACCAGGCTTTTCAGTCCTGTTTCCTCACAGTAAACCAGATCAGGGAACGGAATCTGCTGCAAAGAAGCTTTCCTGGTTTGGGTTTTGGTTTTCCTCTTTATCTTCCCCCCGGCAGGATTCTGTATTTTGCAGCCTTCTATTTCTCTGATCCAGCATGTGACTGCTAATGCTGGGACCAGCACGTCCCAGGAAGTGGGAATGAGCAAGTTGCTTGTGCCAGTGTGGGATTAACTCAGGCTGACATGACCACCAGAGAAACTCCCAGGAAGCAGTGCCAAAGTGAGAAAGCAGCTCCTGGCTTAGGTGTTGGGAATCACTCTCCCAAATGCCCAGACCGTAGCAAAGTAGGTGTTCAAGAGGGGATTGGATGTGGCACTTGGTGCCATGGTTTAGTCATGGGGTCTGTGGTGCCAGGTTGGACTTGATGATCTTTGAGGTCTCTTCCAACCTTGGTGATTCTGTGATTCTATGAATGCCCTGACAAAGTACCTCTATAAATGTTACATTTTCCTGCTACCGAAACATTCCCATGATACTGGAATGATCATCTTCTCCAGGTGCAGAGATATTGTGGAAGAATTCATCTTGCATCTGTAGATCCAATTCTGACAGTTTTAAGCTTGGGTATATCAGCAGCAATGCTGCCAATGAGTGTTTAGGTCATTTAGAAACTAGGTGCATTTCTTTCCTTTCAGAGATGTTGGCCATTGGAAAGTGCTGCCCAGGGAGGTGGTGGAGTCCCCATCCCTGGAGGTGTTCCAGAGGGGATTGGATGTGGCACTTGAAGCCAGTTAGTGATGAGGTGTTGGGGGACAGGTTGGACTTGATGATCTCTGAGGTCTTTTCCAGCCTTTATTCGTTCTATGATTCTAAAGTCACCGCCTAAGCGAACCGATGTGTCAGAGTCCCGCGAACCCTTTGCTGCTTACTCACGTCCTCCAGCTCCCCCAGTTCCACCTTCTGTGCTGTCACCACTTGGGCAAAGTGAGGCTTAAATTGAAACCAGGGCAGATCTTCGGGTGCTGCCTTCTGGGTGGCTCAAGCCAGTCTAGACCCAAGAGCACTCTCCTTCTTCAGCTCAGTGTCCAGTTACGAAAGCATTGATGTTAATCGCTTCTAACTCGAGTATTTACACCCCAAGTACAGAGATAATTCCATGGCAGTGCTGAGATCTCTTTGTTGTTGCTTGTTGGGTTGGGTTGCTTTTATTTTGCCTGGTAGATACAGTTGCTCTAGCCACAGATTCTGCATACAAAGAGCAAAAATGTTGGTCTGCATCCCAAAGGTTTTACAATCTGATCCCAAGTCCCAGAGGCGACCAACTGATAGATGAAACAATGACTTAGCATGGTTTGATCACCCTCCTATTAGCTGCTAAAACTTCCCCTGTGCCAGAAAAACTTTCTCATTTTTCAGGCCTTCCTGGTGGACTTTCTCAACGGAGCTGCATCTGGATGGTTTGTGCTGCAGAATTTCTCCATGTGTTTTTTTCCCCCACAAATATGCTTCCTCTTTTTTTATCTCCCCCCACCTCCACATACAATAAAACAATAACTCAGCCCTCTTCCAGTTTGATCCAGGAAGATCAGATCCAAACCTCTCTCCAGCTGATGGAGGGTCAAGCTGACAGCAGCAGGCTTTGGACCCGGCCCAGGCTGAGGGATAGTCCAGACCCACATGCTAATTTAAGGCCCGATCCTGCAGCCTTTGATTACACTGGGATTTTATTACAGTGATGGAATTGCACAAGCCAGAGATGGGAAGAATCAATTAGGTCATCCCATCCATTCGGTGCCAGGGTAGGACTGTTCCTTACTGCACAGCTTGTTAATGTTCTGCTATTGCATCTTTGAAATCTCTGGAGCCCAAAGACATTTTCCTGGGGCTGGGACTGTAGGAAATTAGTTTGGTGCTGCTGTTTATTTGTTTGTTTGAAAGTACAGCTCTTCTCCTAGGCTCCGCTTACTGTGAGCAAAGCATTTCTCCTAGCTCCTGTTTTTGGGTTGTTTTGGGGGTTTTGTTGCTGCTATTTGTCTGGAGGATGCAATTCTAATCTTCTGTTTGTGATGTTAACAGCTTTTGAGAACCGCTGGTGATGTTACAAGAAGATTAACCTCCTCCATTGAACGCGGCTAAAGAACAAATGGGTCGTGTTAGGAAACACAGAGAAGTGTAACGACTGCCAGATTGGGAAATACGGAAAGGGCTGGTAACACAGACAGACAGACACACACGTACTCACTGCTCACACTTACACATGTGTGTGTCTGCGGTCGTTTCTTATCTATTTGTGCCTCTCTGCAAGCCTTAACCGCTTTGTGCTGCTCCTCTTAGCCTGCACGGGAAAAGAAAACTCTCGGGGCAAAGACCGTCACGGTCTGGGGTCCTGTGCAGTGCCAAGAGCATTGCTGGTGTTTAACAAGTAATGGATGTGTCAGATTGTGCAACCTTTACTTCTGCTCCAGTCCTCTAACCTCGCATCAAGCATTGCTGTGGGAATGCTCCTGTGGATACCTCCTCGGTGGCGAAGCCTGCCCTGCGCCACCTACGCCCTGAGCAGCACCTGAAAAAAGCGAGGGGGCTGCGTCGGGCGGAGGGTGCTTCGTTTTCAAGTTATGTATCAGAAGTAAGCCAAGGCCTTTCATTTCTTTACTGTGTTTCCCGAGTTGAAAAGGCAAATTAGCGACCCTTTTGTTCACTTACACAAACTATTTCCAGTCTAGAGAAGAATGACAAAGGGTTAGCATTCGGCTGTCCGGTTCACATGGCTAGTTTTTACGACTGGAGTGCCGTTTTAAGCAAGGACGGTATCGGCTATTAATCGAACATTATCATCTCATCTTTTGATACAATCCGAGCCTCTTGAGGTCACTCCCTGTCCCCCCCACCCCCACCCCAATTTATTCTCTCCAGAGAAAGCTTGAAACGAGCACGTTTTAAGGTGGGACCCGAGGGGTCTTGAAAGGGTTTCTCCCAGCCAGCAGAATTCTGTGAGTTTTCTAGCTGTAGGAAAGTTGCACGGGGAAAAGTGCTGAGCAGGAGTCGCAGGAGTAAATCCACCACACTGTTCCTCTTTGGCTAAAGGATTATTTTTTTCATTGAAGTAAAAAAACAAACAAACAAACAACAAACCAACACAACCACAACCGGGAAAAAAAGGCAAACAAAAGCAATACCTAGGCGATTTTAGTCTCCTGCTGCTGGTTTTAATGCAGTTCAGTAAAACAGAAGGCTCAGACATGTTTGACTCGCCAGCAACAACACAGCCCATCAGCCATTCTCCCCCTCCCCACTCTCTTTAGAATCACAGAATGGTTTAGGTTGGAAGGGACCCTTCAAGATCATCTAGTTCCAACCTCCTTGTCACGGACAGGGACAAAAATAACACCACCACCCCCCCCTCAAACAGCGAGGCGCACAAAACCACCCCGGGAACTGCTTCTGATTCCTGTTTCAGTCGAAAGGAAAATGCTACACCCAGCTCCCTCCACCCTGCGCAGGGCTGCTGGCTGCTCACGTCCCCTGGCCTGGCGAGGGGAGGCTGTTTTGGGAGGCTGCTCCCGAGCGATGCGGGAGCCGATGGCCACTCCGTTCACTGGCGCACAGCTGTGCGGCCCTCGCAGCCCAGCCCGGCCGCTGGCTCTGCCTCCCCGGGGCTGATGTCAGCCTGAACTTTGCCACCGATATCTCATCGGGATGAGCGGCATAAACAGAGAGCTGCATGCCAGAGTTTTGCCCTGGAACAAGCCTCCTTCCACACATTTCTGCAATATAAATCTTCTCCTTTTATCGCAGAGCGGCAGTAACAGTTTATGGGTTGGGTTTGTTGTTGTTGGTTTGGGGTGTTTTTTTTCCTCTCCCTAATGGAGCTGGTTTTGGGGAGGGGGTGGGTGGGTAACCTGGCTCTTCGGAGTCCTCTTGCCCTGCTTCTTTTCAGATCCCATCTCGAGTCAAGGCGCAGCTTTTGTTTCCTCCCCGCTCCCTGCCTCCCTTCCACAGCAAACAGGCGACCTCTCACCCCTCGCCGCTGGTCTCTCATGCATACCCTGCCCTCGCTCAGCACACACCGCCCGAGACGGTTTGGCCAAGGCTCATGGGCAGCCCTGGGACCCACTCCCAACACATTCCCCCCGTGGGTCCCCAGCGGAGCAGGGCAGGAGGCTGGAGAGGCGGCGAGCGGAGTCTCTCAGCCGTGCTTTGTGAGGGCGAGCAGAGGGAGTGCACTCCCCGTTTGTTTAATGTTTTCCTGATGTTTCTCTCAGAGCGTTTATTTTTTGACATGCTTCCTCTGCCCACTGGTGCTGGAGCAAGCTGGTGGGCCGGCTGCAGGTTGGCTCACACGCCTGTGTCCATCCTTTCTCCCCAGCTTTGTTTATTTATTCCGCTCAGCAACTCGCGCACACAGACACCAGCGCCGGAGAAATCTCGGTCTCCCAACCAAACAAACCAAACCAAAACACCCGGGCGAAGGCGCTTTCCTCGTGTCAGCCCCTCGCCTTGTCTGCAGAGCAACTTTTATTTTATGCCTCCCCGGCAATCCCACCCCATCCGGCTCAAGTATCCTGGATTAGAAAGGCTTTCCCCAGAGCCCTTTTCAAAGGGAGCCTCCCACAGACCTTTAAATCCCCCACATTTTATGGTACAGATATTTAGCAGCTCTGAGAGGGGCGGCGGGGAGGGGGGGGGGAAGGATGGGGGGGGGCGGGGGGAGAAACTGAGGAAAACAGTTACAAATAGAGTGATTGCTCCTCACACCACTGAGGTTCCTGATGCAATCAGCGCTGGTTTATCTGGGTTTCTCTCTCATGTCAGCGATAGCCACCGTGATAAGAAGTGATGTAAGAAAGGATTCAGTGAAGTCGTCGGGTTTCCCCTGAATTAGCCTCAACTCTCCCCTTTCTAGCCCTCTGATTCCCTCCACACACACACACACCACACCACACCCCCACACCCCAAAAAAAAAAAAAAAAAAAAAGAGAGAAGTCTGTCGGAGAAGAGAAACGCGATACCCTTCTGTCAAACAGAGGAGGCCAAGCTTCGCCTAGATGCAGCTGAGCTTCACTGCCGGGGCTGTGCTGAGGGTCCCGCCGTGGGGTTGGGGGGCGGCTCCGGGCATCCTGGGCCCAGCCCCGCTGCCAGCCGGCCCCGACGGGACACGCGTCCAGCCGGAGGAGCCAGGCCGGGATATCCTTATACTTGGGGAGGGGGTGAAGGGTAAAAGCAACAACGGAAAAAATCCAGAGGAGAGGAAGAAATCGGAGTCCCCTTACCCTGCTCCCGTCCCCATTTTGAGCAGAGGTGGGGGGCAGATGCAGGCAAGAGAAGGGTGATACGCTGTGTCCCCTCCTGCGGGGAAGGAGCCGAGAACACTGTCGCGTCCCAAAGAGCAAGTGGGAGGGAAAGTAGGGCTCCTACTTTCCTACACAGTGGCACGGGGGGCAGCGACATCCCCGCGGGGGACCCAGTAAGGCAGGCGGTATCGATGAGGCGAGTGGAACCCTCCAGGCAGGGGCTGCCCGAGCCCAGCCACCCTCCCCGGCCCCAGCCCGTCCCAGTCCTGGTTCCGCCCTCTGCGGGGAGCAGTGCCGTCGCGGAACCCGCGCGGAGCCGCTCCCCGCCTAGTCCCTCCGGCGAAGGATGCCCCGGGAGCTGCTGCCCCGAGACAGGAGCCTCCCCGCGCTGTGCTGCGGCGCTGGGGCGCCTGGGCTCGCCTCCTCCTCCCGCCCCGCCCCGGTGCCTCTCCCCCAGGGCGGGGGGGGAGGGGGGGGCTGACTCGCTCCGGAGCAGCTCCCGCATGAAGCCCGGGGGGCTCCTGTTCAGCGGGCGGGAGAAGCGGGGAGGCCCGGCCCACCTGCGCTCGGCGGCTGGCGGTGCCCGGCGGCTCAGAGAGCGGCTGCTCCGGAGCGGCGGCGGCCGGGGCTGGGTCCTCCTCCTGCCCCCCCGCCGCTCCCGCCCTCGCAACACTCCTTTGCCACCGCCATCCATCCATCCATCCTTCCTTCCATCCATCCATCCATCCATCCATCCATCCATCCATCCATCCATCTATCCCGTCGGCACCTCGCTCTCCAGGCGCGCACGCACACGCACCCCCCGGCACCCCCGCATCATGCTGCCGGCCATCGGCCCGGCATGGACCCCGGCGGCGGCTCCTCGGCTCTTCTCCGCTGCTGACTCCTCTCTTCTGAGGTCTGCGGCAGGTAGCGGGCAGGACGCTTGGAAAGTGCAATAGAAAAAGCAAGAGGAGAAGGGGGGGGAAAAAAAAAAAAAAAAAAAAAAAAAAAAAAAAGCTAAAAAAAAAAAAAAAAAAAGGCAAAAAGACATCAAACCGGCCAAGCCCAGCTTTGGATCTCACTGCAGGTATTTTTTGCTGCTGTGTTCATCCCTTTGCCGCCTACCACCCCGGGTTATTTGGGTGTTGTTTGGTTTTTTGGTGTGGTTTTTATTTTTATTTTTTTTTTAAAAAAAGAAGGAAAGACAGACCAAAAAAAAAAAAAAAAAAAAAAAAAAAAAAAAAGAAGGAAAAGGAGAAGTCGAACTCTCAAAGGGTTACTATGCAATTGCGACTGATTTCTTGGTTTTTTATCACTTTGAACTTTCTGGAATACATTGGCAGCCAGCACGCCTCCAGGGTACGGCGACAGGGAAGAAGTAAGTGCGAAGAGATTTATCCTTTGATAACTTCTGCCTCCTCTCGTCGGGCTGTTCACCTGTCCCGGGGTGGGGGTGGAGGGGGGTTGTCCTTGTGCCCCCGCCGCCCCGGGCTTAATGCTCTCGGAAGCAAGTTCGGGTGGATCTGCCGGCGGTTTCATTGAGTTGGAGGGATGAAGGCGAGTTTCGAGCTCTTTCTGCTTGTCTCTGTCACCTCACCGGGATGAGCGGAGCCGGCTCCGGCAAGACCTGCGTTTGCTCCTGTATGTTTTAATGTCTGGTAAAGGGGAACGTCCTTTCTTAGCTTTTTCTCCCCCAACTTCCTAAAGGGAAAGCGCGATGACACCACAGGTAACTTATTGCCGTGATGCCCTAAGAGTTTTTCCTCAGCCGGTTCAAGAATCCCTCACCCCAAGAGCCCGCCGCACAAACTATAGCTAAGGGTTCAGCCTGGTGCGCGGCGAGGGGAAGAGGGGGCTGGGGTCCTCGCTGGCTTCCAACCCCCATTCACCTCTAGTCACTTCGGTGGCACCGTCCGAGCAGCCCGTGGGTCATCCATAGGCACTGTCCCTGGGCTGTGCCCCCTGATTTTTTTACTGTTACTGTTTGCTGGGGTCTTTTAAAATCCCATGGGATGAAGGGACTTCGTCTCTTCCGACCTGTCCAGCCCCCGACCAGTGCTGCCTGGTGCCCGAGGGACGCCAGGACGGGGCCGGGAGGGCCGAGGGGGTGATGTGCAGCACCCCGGCATGCTCGCATCACATCCTTGGGTGCAGCCGTCCGGAGGAGGAGATGCAGAGAGCAGAGTCGAGTCCCTGGCATAGGGCAGGAGGAGAAAGGCAGGAGCGAGCTGCATTCTCAGGAAGATGGTGTCCAGGTCCGGGGTGCTGCTGCGGGCAACGGGGCAGTCCGTCTCCTGCTTGGGGCTCCTGTGGGACCCAGGATCTGGGTCTGCTGTGACTTCCCCCGCACAGAGCCCCGCCGACGGCTGTGAGATGAAGCGGCCGGGGAGCACCGGGACCGTCCTGCCTGGCCACCCGCCTGCATCGTCCCCGTCGCTGTTCCTGGGGACGGGAAGGGGGAGCATTTTCTGCTCACCTACCGCGGAGGGGCTGCTCATGCCTGTCCCGTTTCCCTGACAGCTGCAGACACCGAGGAGATGTCATAAACCCCGCCAGCCTGTGTTTAATCAGCAAGAAGTAACTGAGTTACCTCCTCAGGGACGGAACGGTGCGCGAGGGGGGTTACTACTATTTTAATGGTTTTTTTTTTGCTCGGCTCTCGCTCCCTTCTGCTTGGCATGACTAGCTCTTAAAAGCCTCCTTTGTATGGTTTGCCTCCTGCACACAAGGTCCGATTCACCTAAAGTGCCCCCAAAGCCGAGCCCAGGACGAGAAAGAGCGGGGCTGCAGCGCTCCTGTCCCCACGGCCGCGCAGCGAGGGAGCACTAAGGGCTAAGTAAAACATGTCAGGGCATCCGATTTATTATCCTTGGCACGGGAGGGCTCCGCAGCCTCCATCACTTCCCACCCACTCCTTTAACCCCTGGCAGACGCCGGCCCGCAAGATGCTGCTGCCCACCCTGGCGGAGGCTGCTGGAGGGCTTCAGCCCCTGTGCCTAGAGGGGGTACAGCTTGGTGGGTGTTTGGGCAAGACCCTTCCCGGCGGGGCGAGCGTCGGGGAGCAGCTCATCGCTCTCTGCCGGTTCTTGCTCCGGCACCTGGTGAGCGTCTCTCCGGGCCAGAGCCGGGCCAGCGGCGACCTCTGCTGTCCTGTGCCGCGCCGGGCAGCGCCGCGGCAGGTGCTCGGCTCCGCTCGCCTCGGTTCGGCCGGGCTGGTCTTGTCGGATCTCAGATCCTTTCAATCCGGCTATGCTCGCCTGGGCTCGGTTCAGCTCGGCTGGGCTCGGATGGACTCGGCTAGGCTAGGCTGCTCCCCTCATAGGGTCTTCCCTTTGGTCGGGGAAAGAAGGTTGCCCATCACGGTCACCCTCCTTGCCTCCCATTTTCGGTGCCGAGCGCAGGACATCGTGCTCTTCATGCCAGTGCTGATACACTTTGGTCCTTCTTAGGCAGCCTCGTTAGCGGTGTAATTTTGGGTAAAATCGAGGTGGAGGAGTTGTTTGCAAATGAGCTGGTCGGTGCAAGGTGGAAGAAATACTGAGTAGTTGCTCAAAGTTTTCTGGTTAAAATGGAAGAGTTAAGTTAAATTCACAGTGAAACAAGTGTCTGGAAAGTGACAGCTAGGAAGAGTTAGGAATTCTGGCTGATCATTCTGGAGGTGAAGGCAAGCATCAGAACACCTCACCTGGATGTGGTGTACGTTGTCCACTGGCCAAGCTCTTCAGGCTGGGCTAGTTGTAAAACACCCCTTGGTGTAGCTACTGGTTGGGTGGTGTGTTCAGTTCAGAGTGTGAGCGTTTCTCAAAGTTATCCTGAAAGAGGTGATGGTAGGCACTTGCACTGATCATTGTGGCTTAAAAAAAACCCACCCACAAACAACTTCTTAATTGCTCTGAGTGATGAAAAATAAGTAAATAATAAATAGCTAAAAAGCTAATGTGCTGATTAAAAAGACACCTGTCAAATTAATTTGCTGCATAGAAGACTTTTGCTGGATTTCTGTTTCTTTCGCCCAGAAAGTCTCCTTGAGGCTCAATTACTTTAACGGCATTGCTAGGGAGATGTTTGCTTATTTCCATTTGACCTGTGTGTTTTGAAATGCAGCACAAACAGCTCGCCACTGAGCAGTCAGGGAGCCCATGTCACTTCATTTTGTTTAGTATCTTGAGTCCTCCACTCCGTGTTTCATATTGCAGACTCCTGCATTGTAAGATAAAGGACTAACGGAGCCTGAACTACCTCGGAATGTGCTGGCCTATAAATTGAAGCATTTTGTTCATTTACTGGTCCTGCAGCATTGCTTATCTCGCACCTATATTGCTAAAGTAATCTTTACTAGGAGAAAAATGCGGTCCAAACTCCTTCAGCTCCCCAAATTCCCCCTGAGATCTCCAATCTGATCATCTCAAATGTCCTTCTCGTGATCGGTCGTAAGTGCGTAGTTAGCTGGGCAGAGGCAGAACGTCCGCCGCGGAGCGCGGAGGATAGGATCCATCTTTAGGCACAGCAGATAAGATCAATAACAAGTCCCAAAGCAAACATTTCATTAGCAAAGGGATTGGTATTTATTCTGATAAGTGCAATTAAGAGGAACGAAGTGAGTTGCTCGTTCAGGTCCCACAACTGAGATAAATACGCAGACGAGCGTAGGCTCAACACAGCAATAAATCAGAAGTTCTATGGATCTGCCAGTGACTGCAGTTTGCTGAGGGGAAAAAAACCCAGTAAGATTAAGTCAATAGTTCCCAAATATCTTGGCTCTGCAGGCCACCACCAACCCTTAAAGCTTAGTACTGACAGTTGTGCACCTTCCTCATTGACCTTTCCACTGACGGAAATGAAGCACTATTTGCTATGGGTCGGGGAACGACCAGCAGAACATTTGCCATGACCCCGAGGACTACCAGTGAGCCGCGGACTAAATTTGGAAATCTCTAAAATAAGCAAAGTGATAGAAAATTCTGCCTCTGTACTACAAGTCCTGGGAGTAAAACTCTGAGCGTGACTTAGTGGAGCAGCAACTCAGCTGCAGAGCTACCAGGATGTGTATTTTTGGGTAGCGCATCGCTGTGGGACGCTGGCGATTGCCTCCTGAATGTGCTGTACTGGAAATTTCCCCCTTGTCGAGCTCAGAAGAGTCTCAGCTTCAGAACTGATCGTTGCAGTGTTTGTTCCGTCCTTCTTGGTCGCTCCTTGGGTCGCCCCTCCGTCGGTTCCGCTGTTGGTGCAGGTCTTGCAGCATCTGCTTCTGGTCACGGCCATGAGTTGCAGGCTGCAAACCCTCTGTCTTTGCAGCTCCATTTGCATGCAGCTAATTATTCATTCAGAAGTCAGACGTGTAAGAGCCTGTTGGAAAACAGCTCCAGAAGAGCCAAGGGGAGGACTGACAGAAGGCAAACTAGCAAAATCAGGTCTTCATTTCTTTCATGATCTAGGTAAAAGCTCCACAAGGAAAGAGGAAGTACATTATTAGTTCAATTAATCCTGCATTTGGGGAGCAGTTTCTGCCATAGCTCATCGCCTACCTATATACAGCACCGACGCGTGTTTAGGCTTGGCGTGGCACAGATGGCAACGTGAGGTGCCCTATACAGAACAGATAAAACTGGTGCCCTCTGCACAAAATGTAGAGCAGGTTGAGCATACAAATACAGCTTTTAAGACAGGAAACCATTCAGTACCTGAGCTCAATCATTTGAAGCAGAAATTAGCCGAGCAAGCAGGCACCGAGCGTGCTGAAGCCGTCCTTGGGTGGGATTAAATCCTGCAGCGTTCACTTTCAAACCATTTGTAGGCCCCTGATGATTTTGCTCCTTGATTTATTAATATATTTTTTAACGGGTATTTTCCAATTCTCATTGTCAGGGTAAATATTTTCCTGGTGACAAGTGCATCTCGGTGGGTTGTTTTGGGGTTGTTTTTTTTTCCCCCAGCGAAATGATATTTCCCTTCTTCCCCCCCCCCCCCCCGTTTTGGATGAGATCCTGTCTTGTTTCGAAACAGGCTGTAAAATTCCAACTGCAGTCACCAGGAAGGAAAGCAGACAGGACAACTGCTCTGCTGCCTTTTCCTAAGCTGGGGATGTGTTTTGCTGCAGCGAGGTCTTTAATTCAATATTGGAAGGGTCGCTGCTAAAGGGGTCGTAAGGATCGCCCTGCCCGCGCGGTGCTTTGGAGCGCTCCGCGTGCTTGAAGCATACCAGCTGTGTGCGGAATGAGATGAGTTATTACCCCGAGAGGCTAAAGGACGGTACAGACCAATCCCCACCTCATAGCTGACATCTGAAAGGGTGACAATTGCAAATTGCCTTTCAATTTCTGGAGTTTCCTTCAGTTTCTGGACTTTCTTTCACTTTCTGAAGGCGTTTTCTTGCACTGTGTGAAATTCCCCGTGAGCTGTTAGGTACCACAGCTTCTCAAAGACCTTGATGTGTTGGGTGGTGTATCAATAAATACAGACAAAGGGGACTTGGAGGCAGAATAAAACCTCACTGTTACTAATGAGATGGTTTCTGAGCTTGAATGTCCCTGCTTTGCTTTCAGTGGAGAAAGCCGCAGGGAGGTGGAGGACCTCAGGAAACATTTCGAGTTGGGAAGAATTCCTCTGCCAGAGCGCTTTCAAAAGGGCATGATCCAAGCCTGTGCCACACCTGCATAGGCAAACCCAAGGCTCCATACCTTCCCAAACTGTGATACATATATATGATCTGCATGGGAGGCTACCTCTTTCTTAGCACAGGAGAAGAGCTGAAGTCAATAAAGTTAACTGGGAGGCGAATTTCCTCAGTTAGGTTTCGCTGGTAGCGATTCGAGCCTTTGCGAATCTGCTGCTGGAAATAATGGAAGCTTTCCCTGATAAATCTGAGCCAGGCTCAAAAGTGAGACTTATTATTCCTTATCTCTTGCTTAACACGCTCTCCTCTCTCTTTCTGGCTACTAAAGGCATGGTGCTAAGGCTTTGCCCACTGCTGTTTGGCGCTGAAGTTCAGAAGCTGTCTGCCGTGTCACGTTCAGTCCTTTCTGAAAGGAAAAGTCATTTCTGAAAACTGTGGAGCTTAAGAAGTTTGGTGGGGTTTTTTTGTCCCCCCTCTCCCTTTTCCCCCCCTTCCAACAGCAAATTGTCCCTTTAGCTCTGGAAATTAAATTGCAAGTTGCGAAAGCCTGGTGGGGGAGATAGAAAAGCTAATAAAAAGAGGGGTGGGGAGGAAAACGAATCGTACATTTCGGTCTCCTTTTGGGGCCTGCACCGCTCAGAATCGCTTCGCCCAATATTTGTTGGCCTTTTGTTTCATTTTATTGGGCTTTCTTTCTTTTTTTTTTTTTTTTTTTTCTTTTTCAACCCAAGCAATTTCAGAACAAAGCAATACTATCAGATGCCAAAAGGCAGCTGAAACCATGCAGGGTGGTTTTTTTTTCTCTTGAAGGCAGAAGTCTGTCTGTCTGCTCTCGCCGCAAACAGCGCCACGGATAGAGGTGCTCAGAGGACATTTTGGGTCAGGCGAAATGTGGCTATGGCTTTCTCAAATACATTAAATAATATAGCAAAAAAATATATATATATCAAAGAAAGGATAAATAATCTATTTAAAAAAATAAAAGGAAATAATTAGAATAGAATAGAATAGAATAGAATAGAATAGAATAGAATAGAATAGAAATTGGGATGGGATGGAATGGAATAGAAATAGGAGTAGAATAGAATAGAATAGAATAGAATAGAATAGAATAGAATAGAATAGAATAGAATAGGATAAAATAGAATAGAATAGGATAGAATAGAATAGAATAGAATAGAATAGAATAGAATAGAATAGAATAGAATAGAATAGAATAGAATAGAATTAACCAAGTTGGAAGAGACCTTCAAGATCATCGTGTCCAACCTATCAACCAATCCAGCCCACCTAAACAACTAACCCATGGCACCAAGCACCCCATCAAGTCTCCTCCTGAACACCTCCAATGATGGTGACTCCACCACCTCCCCGGGCAGCACATTCCAATGGCCAATCACACTCTCTGTATAGAACTTCTTCCTAACCTCCAGCCTAAACCTCCCCTGGCACAACCGGAGACTGTGTCCTCTTGTTCTGGTGCTGGGTGCCTGGGAGAAGAGACCAACCCCCACCTGGCTACAACCTCCCTGCAGGGAGTTGGAGAGAGCAAGAAGGTCTCCCCTGAGCCTCCTCTTCTCCAGGCTAAGCAACCCCAGCTCCCTCAGCCTCTCCTCACAGGGCTTGTGTTCCAAACCCCTCACCAACTTCGTTGCCCTTCTCTGGACACTTTCCAGCAACTCAACATCCTTCCTAAGCTGAGGAGCCCAGAACTGGACACAGGACTCAAGGTGTGGCCTAACCAGTGCAGCATACAGGGGCAGAATGACTTCCCTGCTCCTGCTGGCCACACTGTTCCTGATACAGGCCAGGATGCCATTGGCCTTCTTGGCTGTCTGGGCACACTGCAGGCTCATGTTCAGCCTACCATCGACCTGTACCCCCAGGTCCCTCTCTACCTGGCTGCTCTCCAGCCACTCTGACCCCACCCTGTAGCACTGCCTGGGGTTGTGGCCAGTGTGCAGAATCCGGCACTTGGATGTGTTCAATCTCCTACCCTTGGACTCTGCCCATCTGTCCAGCCTGTCGAGGTCCCTCTGCAAAGCCTCTCTGTCCTCCAGCAGATCAACTCCTGCCCCCAGCTTGGTGTCATCTGCAAATTTACTGATGATGGACTCAATGCCCTCATCCAGATCATCAATGATAGCTATTTTAACGTAAATAGCTGAATAACTGAGGTTCTGGTGATGGCAGGATGATTGCTCATGAGACATTTTGTCAGCATAAAATCCCTTGGAGCTTATTAATGATGACTTTAAGTCCTAGTTTTCTGTTGTTAGCAGCGAGCAGTGAGATGAGCAACACCACTTAACCAGAAGGAACAATTGTGCTACGGTTCCAGTGCAGCTGCCTGCTAAACATTTTTGTGTGTTTTCACTCCTGGATTATGAGCTATAGCCCCTGCATTGAAAAAATGTTATTTACTTGTGTGACTAAAAATAGCACCCACTGAAGCAGACAGACTGAGAGAGTTGGGGCTGTTCAGGCTGGAGAAGAGAAGGCTCCAAGGAGACCTTATTGTGGCCTTCCAGTTTCTGAAGGGGGCTACAAGAAAGCTGGGGAGGGACTTTTGAGGGTGTCAGGGAGTGATAGGATGAGGGAAAATGGTGCAGAAGTAGAAGGGGTTTAATTCAGATTGGATTCAGATTGGATGCTAGGAAGAAGATATTCATCATGAGGGTGGTGAGACACTGGCACAGGCTGCCCAGGGAGGTGGTGGCAGCCTCATCGTCTCATCCCCTGAGGTTGTTGCAGCCAGGCTGGATGAGGCTGTGAGCAACCTGCTGTAGTGTGAGGTGTCCCTGCCTGTGGCAGGAGGGTTGGAACTGGATGATCCTTGAGGTCCCTTCCAACCCTGATAATTCTGTGATTCTATAAGCAGAGGAGCCACAAAACTTCAATCCTTCCAGTGTTGCTAGGGGAAAACTTGGCTGTGGGGATCGGAGCTGAACCCGGAGAAACATGAACTATGACAGCACTGAGCTCCTGCCTGCTCTGAGCAGCAGCCCAGCCTTGCACCCAGAGTGCACCTTGCACTTTAGCTCTACACAAGAAAGTAATTATGAAGAAGGACATAAAGGAATGCACATAATGATGCTTTGAAATGAAAGCAAACCCCCCTAGTTGCAGCTGTACACCAAGTTCTGGTAACATGCTGTTCAAAACTTATTTCACTGAATTGTTATGGTTGGAAACGACCTTTAAGATCATCAAGTCCAATCATTACCTAACTCTGTCAAGTTTGGTAGTTTCAGTTGGAAAAGCCCTTGAAGATCATCCAATCCAACCACTCTCTAACTCTACCAAGTCTGGTGCTAAACCATGGCCCTCAGCACCACGTCTTATTGCGTGTCAGTTGGATGTCCTGACACATTCCTTGTTCAGGACCTGAAAGGTCCTGGGTAGGATTTCAGACATTTGATATTTCCTGGAGGGTAAAGCAGATTTTGGAGCACTGTAAAATAAATCAGGAGCTCACTGACGAGTGTTGGAGCTGCAACGATGTGTGAATCCTGTGGCTTGCTGTAAGGTGTGAGGGCAGACATAGCAAGGATGTGATCCAAGAACAGGACTGAGGTGCCTAAGATTTGTCTGGGGAAGGGTTTAAACACCTGAGTCCTTCACTTTCAAAGCCCTGATTAACTTCCACATCACTCTCAATGCATGGGCATGCCTCAGGTCTTTTGTTGTTTCTTACAGGAGGCCTGAGCTTGCTGGCATTGAGCATTCACCTGGCATGGGGCCCTTGGGACCCTTCTGCAGAGACTTCTTAAAGAAACCTTGGGTCCAAAAGGCAATAAATACATCACACCAAATAATAGAAACAACAATCCAAAGTTCTTCCACAGGGAGCATAGGACTGTGCAGCAGTGGCTTGCTGAGCCTGGAATAAAGTCATGTGCATCTCTGCTCCTGTAATGGGACCCCCTGAGCCCTTTCCTCTTTTGACTAAAGTGGGTGCAACAAAACGACCTGAGATTGCACAGGGGACAAAAGAGCAGATCAGCACAGGCTGAAGTCATGCTGCAGAGAAGAATTAATTTACCTCAAGATTTTCAACTCACAGTGGAACATTTGAGCTGCTATGGTTTGGGGTCTGTTAAGGGCAGCAAGGCAGCTGCTCCGTTCCTGGTGTGCTTCAAAAGAAAAGAGTGAGAGCTCTTCTCTGTAGGTAGAGGAAATGTTGGCTTGCAGGTAGCAGCCAGGGCACCTGAACCCCTGGACAGCCAGGATTTGAGACAGTTTCTGACCCCAGCATTCCTCATGGATAGACTGAGAATCCCTTGTTCAGCATGCTGGGGTTTGTCAGTCCTTTTTGGAGGCACCCAAACCTCCTCACTGAAAGGCAATTCAGATGCCTCGCTCAGGGCTGCCAACTGTACTTCGCTGGAGGTCTTTATGGAGGGCATTGCTGCAGAGAATCACAGAATGTATGGGCTTGAGCCTTGAAGGTCATCTTGTCCAATCCCCCTGCAGTGAGCAGGGGCATCTCCAACTAGATCAGATTGCTCAGGGTCCCATCATGTTTGTCTCCAGGGATGGGGCCTCAACCACATCTCTGGACAATCTGTGGTTTCTCCACTCTCATTGGGAAGAAATTCCTTCTTATGTCCAACTTAAATCTACCTTTCTCCCATTTTAAACCATTGCCCCTTGTCCTATGGCCACAAGCCCTTCTAAACAGTCCCTCCCCAGCCTTCCTGTAGGTCCCCTTCAGATACGGAAATGCTGCTCCAAGGTCTGCCCAGAGCCTTCTCTTCTTCAAGCAGAACATCCCCAACTCCCTCAGCCTGTTCCCATAGCTCAGGAGGTCCAGCCTTCTGGTCACCTTCATGGCCCTCTTCTGGACCATCTCCAGCAGGTCCATGTCCTTCTTGTGTTGGGGGCCCCAAAGTGAGGATGTTCAATCACAAGTTCACACACTCAACTTCTCTCCAATGAACTGGCCAGGAGCACACAGTCTCAAGCTGTGCCTGGGGAGGTTCAGGCTGGATGTTAGGAAAAATTCTTCCCAGAAAGAGAGATTGGCCACTGGAATGTGCTGCCCAGGGAGGTGGTCACCATCACTGGAGGTGTTTAGGAAGAGACTGGATGGGGTGTTTGGTGCCATGGTTTAGTTGATTAGATGGGGCTGGTTGATAAGGTTGGACTCAATCTCAAAGGTCTCTTCCAACCTGGTCTATTCTATTCTATTCTATTCTATTCTATTCTATTCTATTCTATTCCATTCCATTCCATTCCATTCCATTCCATTCCATTCCATTCTATTCTATTCTATTCTATTCTATTCTATTCTATTCTATTCTATTCTATTCTATTCCATTCTATTCTATTCTATTCCATTCCATTCTATTCTATTCTATTCTATTCTATTCTATTCTATTCTATTCTATTCTATCCTATTCCATTCCATTCTATTCTATTCTATTCTATTCTATTCTATTCTATTCTATTCTATTCTATTCTATTCTATTCTATTCTATTCCATTCTATTCTATTCTATTCCTATTCCATTCCATTCTATTCTATTCTATTCTATTCTATTCTATTCTATTCTATTCTATTCTATTCTATTCTATTCTATCCTATCCTATCCTATCCTATCCTATCCTATCCTATCCTATCCTATCCTATTCCATTCTACTCTATTCTATTCTATTCTCTGGCCATAGCATTTAGGTGGGAAATTACAGCAGAGGCAGGGCTTGGGCTCTTTTTCCACATGCCCCCTACTGAGTTAGGTTCTGTTTCGAGGGGGAAGGAAGAAGACAAGGCTCTGCTGTGACCCAGAACTGCAGGAGCAACCATCTGGGTGGAACAAGCTTTCCGTCGCCTTTCTCGACTTCCCACTTCCAGCCGTCCGCACCAACCAGAGACTCCTCCAACCTCTGACACTTTAATGTGTTTACAAAGCTTATGCCTGTTATCAGCACATGTGATACTCCCCCCAGGATTTATTGCAGGTTTCTTTAGCAACAACATTTTTGATTCAGAACAGCTCAACTTGGTCAGAGAGCGAGAGAGAGAGAGGGAGAGCGGAAAGCAGCCAGCTCCTCGCCTCCCACGCAGCCTTGCCCAAGCATTATTGCATTGCTTATTCATGAAGCTTCGCAAACACCACCGTCGGCAAGTGTTTCATAACCTTGTTTCCTTTTCCTAGAATGTTCACAATGAATTTGGCTTTCCCCCTCCTCCTCCCCCTCCCCCCCCCCCCTTTTTTTTTTTCTTTTTCTTGTTTTCCTGTGCCACTGAATCAGGAGCTGCTGGTTTCATTGCAGCTTCGGCTCAACGCTGGCTCCAGCGGAGCGTTGCCCCCTCCGAAACAGACCCGCGCGGGAGCGAGGGATGGTTGTTTAACAGGGGAGTCAGGAGATGCTGAAGTGCTCGTATTTAGCAAATCCATGGGGACAGATGAAGATTCCAGGAACTCTGAGGAGGGCACAGGGCTGAAAACAATCAAGCCGAGGCCTCCTCGTGCTGGGCACAAAAAAACCTATTAGAGGAGATCTCAACGGCAGGAAAGGTAAAAAGAACGGCATGGCTTGGTGCTCCGTAGGGGGAAAAAATAGCTTCTGTCCTGCAGTCCAAAATGAAGTCAGACATTCATCTTTTCTGTTTATGTCTCATGAAGGGTTGAGCAATTAACAAGTTTCAGAGCTGCTTTATTAAAAGCAAAAGTGGAATTTTGTTTGAGCGTAGAATTAATAACTTGTGCTATGTCCTGGACGAGCATTTTTCGAAGCCCGAGGCTCTGGCTTTGGGAATGCAGCCGTTTAAATGTGCTATTTAAGCCACCCGTTGAGGGGAATCACAGAGTGCTAGAGGTTGAAAGGAACCTCAAAAGACCATCGAGCCCAGCCCTTCCCTGCCAGAGGAGGATGACCTAGGGCAGGTCACACAGGAATGTGTCCAGATGGGTTTGGAAAGCCTCCAGAGGAGACTCCACAACCTCTCTGGGCAGCCTGCTCCAGGGTTCCAGCACTCTCACAGGGAAAAAGTTTCTCCTTCTGTTCCTGTAGCACCTCCTCTGCTCCAGCTTGCCCCCACTGCCCCTTGTCCTGTCCTTGGACATCCCTGAGCAGTGCCTGGCTCCAGCCCTGCACATCTTTATCCCCAGCAATGAGGGCAGCCCTCAGGCTCCTCTGCTCCAAGCTCCAAGCCCCAAATCCCTCAGCCTGGCCTCACAGGGAGATGTTCCACTGCCTGCAGCAGCTTCGTGGCTCTGTGCTGGACTCTTTCAAGACCTTCCCTGAGGTCCTTCTTGGACTGAGGGGCCCAGAACTGGACACAATATTCCAGATGTGGCCTTGCCAAGGCAGAGTAGCTTCAGTGGTGTAAGAGTTTATCAACAGGATTCAGCTGTGAGTGGGTGTCAGTAAAAAGACATCCACATGGCTCCTAAGCTCATATATTACCATGAGGGTGGTGGAACACTGGAACAGGTTGCCCAGGGAGGTGGCTGAGGCCACATCCCTGGACATATTCAAGGTGAGGCTGGACAAGGCTCTGGGAAACCTGATCCAGTAGAGGATGTCCCTGCTAGGAGGTTGGACTGGGTGACCTTTGGAGGTCCCTTCCAATGCAGACCATTCTGTGATTCTAGGATTAGTTCCTAAGAGAAGACCAAAGTCATTCAGAGGAACAACCAAATGCAAAACCTACTTGCCCTGGACAGATTGTGGACAAAACACCATTCCTGACTGTGACTGACTCTATGACTCTGTGCTCCCATGAGTCTGTGAGTCTATGATTTAATGACTCCATGGATCTATGACTCTGTGATTCTGTGTCTTTATGACTCTCAGGTCCTATGACTCTCTGATTCTAAGGACCATTCCCTTTTGGGCTGTGTACAGGTGAAACCTTTCTGACTTCACACAGCATGCATCATTAGGCTGGAGTTTTATTCAGCCACTGAGGAGGAAAATGTTGTTCCTTAAGCTGGGCTTTGGGGAGGGGAAGTAGACAGTGCTAGAGAAGAAGAATTTTTCCTCACCCCCATGACACTCCCAAGGGGATGCCTGCATATGGGTGCATGTGTGCCCCTGCATCTGTCCAGCTGGTGACCAGTCACTAGTGGTTTCCCCCAGGGATCAGTTCTGGGCCCCATCCTGTTCAATATCTTTATTGATGATCTGGATGAGGGGAGTGAGTCCATCATCACTAACTTTGCAGATTGACACCAAGTTTGAAGCAGGAGTTGATCAGTTAGAGGGTAGAAGGGCTCTGCAGAAGAACCTCAACTGACTGTACAGATGGGCAGAGTCCCACAGCAACCCCATGCAAAGCTACAGGCTGGGGTCAGAGCAGCTGGAGAGCAGCCAGGCAGAGAGGGACCTGGGGGTGCTGATTGACAGCTGCCTAAACATGAGCCAGCAGTGTGCCCAGGTGGCCAAGAAGGCCAATGGCATCCTGGCCTGCATGAGGAACAGTGTGGCCAGCAGGAGCAGGGAAGTCATTCTGCCCTGTGCTCAGCACTGGTTAGGCCACACCTTGAGTCTTGTGTCCAGTTCTGGGCCCCTCAGTTTAAGAAGGATATTGAGGGACTTGAATGTGTCCAGAGAAGGGCAACAAGGCTGGGGAGGGGTCTGGAGCACAGCCCTGTGAGGAGAGGCTGAGGGAGCTGGGGTTGCTTAGCCTGGAGAAGAGGAGGCTCAAGGGAGACCTCATTGCTCTCTCCAACTCCCTGAAGGGAGGTTGTAGCCAGGTGGGGGTTGGTCTTTTCTCCCAGGCACCCAGCACCAGAACAAGAGGACACAGTCTCAAGCTGCACCAGGGGAGGTTTAGGCTGGAGGCGACAAGAAAGTTCTTCCCAGAGAGAGTTGTTAGCCACTGGAATGTGCTGCCCAGGGAGGTGGTGGAGTCACCACCCCTGGAGGTTTTCAAGAGGGGATTGGACGTGGCACTTGGTGCCATGGTTTAGTCATGAGGTCTGTGGTGCCAGGTTGGACTTGATGATCTTTGAGGTCTCTTCCAGCCTTGGTGATTCTTTGATTCTGTGATATGTGCTGAGGAACAGCAAGAACAGCTCACAGCCCTCTCTCTTCTGAGGGAACAGAAATGTCACAATCATGAGGCTGACACAAGGCTTTCACTCAGAGCCTCTGAGTTGTTTTTAATGGAGGCAGAATAAACATCTCATAAAGGTTAAAGGATTGATTCTGCTTCTAGTTACAGCTTGTGTCAGGAAGCAAATAACTCACGGAGCTCTGCCAGCATAAAATTTGCATGTGTTCAGAATCCAGGCTAAGTGTTTACACAGGCTATTAAAAACCCACAGCAAGTGGTGGGGGAATTTTGTTCTCACTTCCCAGGAAAAGGAGCAGCAGTGCAATCTGCGCTTCTCTAGGAGGTGCTGGGGCAGGGTGTGAGGGTATTGCACCTTCTCTTGTCGGAGAACAGCTGCAGTTTGCCACTTGAGAGTGTGGGAGGGGCACTGTGACTGCTTTCCCTGTGCTGTACTCACTCACCCTTCCCAGAGCTGCCCCCTTCTGAGCTTTCTCCTCCTTTCCTGTCTGCTCAGTTCCAGCTGCCAAGCTTCTCTCTTCCCTCCTTTCCTGCACTGGGCACTATTTTTGTGGACGTGACAATTCTACCTGGACTCCAGCAAGGCCGTTGACTCCATCCCCCACAGCAAACTGCTGGCCAAGCTGGCAGCCCCTGGCTTGGACAGCAGCACTCTGAGCTGGGTTAGGAACTGGCTGGAGGCTGAGCCCAGAGAGTGGTGGTGAATGGTGCCACAGCCAGCTGGCAGCCAGGCACCAGTGGTGTCCCCCAGGGATCAGTGCTGGGCACCAGCCTGTTCAATGTCTTCATTGATGGTCTGGATGAGGGGATTGAGTCAATCATCAGTAAATTTGCAGATGACACCAAGTTGGGGGCAGGAGTTGATCTGTTAGAGGGTAGGAGAGCTCTGCAGAGGGATCTTGATAGGCTGGACAGATGGGCAGAGTCCAACAGGACGACATTCAACAAATCCAAGTGCCAGATGCCACACTCTGTCCACAGCAACCCCATGCAGAGCTACAGGCTGGGGTCAGAGTGGCTGAGAGCAGCCAGGCAGAGAGGGACCTGGGGGTGCTGGTTGACAGCAGCTGAACAGGAGCCAGCAGTGTCCCCAGGTGGCCAAGAAGGCCAATGGCATCCTGGCCTGCAGCAAGAACAGTGTGGCCAACAGGAGCAGGGAAGTCATTGTGCCCTGTGCTCTGTACTGGTTTGGCCACACCTTGAGTCCTGTGTCCAGTTCTGGGCCCCTCAATTTAGGAAAGATGTTGAGATGCTGGAAGGTGTCCAGAGAAGGGCAACAAAGCTGGTGAGGGGTCTGGAGCACAGCCCTGTGAGGAGAGGCTGAGGGAGCTGGGGTTGTTTAGCTTGGAGAAGAGGAGGCTCAGGGGAGACCTTCTTGCTCTCTCCAACTCCCTGAAGGGAGGTTGTAGCCAGGAGGGTCTCTTCTGGTCTCTTCTCCAGGCAACCAGCAGCAGAACAAGAGGACACAGTCTCAAGCTGTGCCAGGGGAAGTTTAGGCTGGAGGTGAGGAGAAAGTTCTTCCCAGAGAGAGTTGTTAGCCACTGGAATGTGCTGCCCAGGGAGGTGGTGGAGCCTTATTGATTCTATGATTCTATGAATTCAAGACATGGTGGGCACAGGTTGAAGGTTGGACTTGATGACCTTTGGGGTGTCTTGCAAATGGAACAGTTCCATGATTCTGATTCTCAGAGCAGTGACTGAAATGTGAGAAGGTGCACCAGACCAGCTTAGTCCAATAAGGGAACACTAAGACAGACCCAAAGTGCTCAAGGGGCTGGAGCACCTCTCCTGTGAAGACAGGCTGAAAGAATTTGGGCTGGAGAAGAGAAGGCTTTAGGGAGACTTCATCACTACATTTCGATATCTGAAGAGGACCTACAGGAAGGCTGGGGAGGGATTGCTTAGAAGGGCTTGGAGTGATAGGATGAAGGACAGTGGTTCGAAACTGGAGCAGGGAAGATTTAGGCTGGACATAAGGAGACTCGCAATAGGAGTGGTAAAATACTGGAACAGGTTGCCCAGGAAGGTAGCTGAGGCCCTGTCCTTGGAGACACTCAAGATCTGACTCAATGTGGCCCTGGGTAGCCTGATGCAGTTGGAGGTGTCTCTGCTGATGGCAGGGGGTTGGACAAGGGGACTTTCAAGGGCAATCTTTGAGTTTTCTGAAGTGTCAAGTGGTAGAGGAAGTCTGATTCAGCTCCATTGGCCTGCCTGATTTATATGCAGGCATGGTCCACATCCTCCCTATCCATAGCACATCTGGATCCAGCCCAAGCCCACTGGAAACAAGAGCTAGCAGGTGAATGCAGTGAGCCAGAGCAGCCCCACCAGAGCTGCCGTGCAGCAGTGTCCTGTAGGCTCTCTCAAATGTGCCCTTTGCCAAATGAAGTGCTAAAAGATTTTTTTTCTCACCATCCTATCAATTCCTCTTCCTCAGTGTCACCCCAAAAGAACACTTCCTTAGGGTTCCCTCTCTCACTCCCCTACTTGTACCTTAGCTGGGATTGTTTAGCCTGGAGAAGAGGAGGCTCAGGGAGATCTTCTTGCTCTCTCCAACTCCCTGAAGGGAGGTTGTAGCCAGCTGGGGGTTGGTCTCTTCTCCCAGGCAACCAGCACCAGAACAAGAGAACAACAGTCTCAAGCTGTGCCGGGGGAAGTTTAGGCTGGAGGTGAGGAGAAAGTTCTTCCCAGAGAGAGTAATTGGCCCTTGGAATGTGCTGCCCAGGGAGGTGGTGGAGTCCCCGACCCTGAAGGTGTTCAAAGAGGGATTGGATGTGGCACTTGGTGCCATGGTTTAGTTAGTCAGGAGGTGTTGGGTGACAGGTTGGACTTGATGGTGTCTGAGATCTTTTCCAACCTTATTGATTTTATAAGCAGGTTGCCTTCTCAGCATACTTCTCCTTTTGATGCCAAGCCACAAGTTACTGCAACTCACTGTCTTGAGCCCAGGGTTTGGAGAAGCCCTGGTGAAAAGAGAATGGGCGTTGTGGAGCTGTGGTGTGACGGCTTGATGATAGCAGTGGGTTCCTTGCTGAGAGGAAAGAAGTTGTGAATAGCTTCTTCGGTTTACAAAGACATTGTCAGAACCAACTGTGACCCTTTGCATATGCAAAACCGTTGAATCCTTGGAGGCTTTGTCAGACGCAGCTTGAGACTGTGTCCTCATGTTCTGGTGCTGGGTGCCTGGGAGAAGAGACCAACCCCCACCTGGCCACAGCCTCCCTTCGGGTTGGGCAGTGGAGTTCAGCAGCTGAAAAGCTTTGCTTGCTGCACCCCATGAGCAACTGCCAGCTTTGGGAGTGCCAGATGGTCCTAACTTTCCCCATGCCAACCCCTTTCTCTGACACATTTAACTCCTCAAGGCTCTGCACTCTTTCTGTTCTCTCTCGTGACAGCAGTTGAATAATGTCTACAAATGTAAATCTCTCCTCCTCCTCTTGGCTCGCTGTGGAGCCATCACCCCTTCCCCCCAAGTATACTCAGCCTAAGTGGATTTACAGAGCTTGCCTGACAGTTTCTGCAACAGAAAGCCTCTGATTAGGAGCAGAGCCCCAGCACTGCTCTCTCCATGGGCAGCCCAGGGCTCCTTGCTTCTCTTTAAGATGGGCTCCCTCCCATGAGGTGGGGACGGAGGAGACACCACACCCTGCCCAGCCGTTGGCCCCTTGCTGCGACAGCCACCACCACTGCCAGCTCTTCTTGAAGGTTTTACAATGAGTGCAGTTTCAAGCAGACATCAGATGAAAGCAATTTGGAGGCTAACCCAGAGCCCAGCCAGGTTTGCATCGGTGATTTATTGGTGAAAGTCATCAGCTCCTATTACCTATTTCTCGAACCCTTCCAGTTCTTTGGCTTCCAGCCACTTCTAGGGCCTGATCCTGCTCCTTATTGAAGCTAATGGGAGGTTTTTGTCAACTGATTTCGGGAGGAGGCCTTTAGCTTTCCAACTTTCTGTCTATAGAGCACTTGGAAGTACTTCCAGGTTTCCATCACAGTCTGCGGTTCCCCTCTGTAAGTCCATCGGACGTTAACGGTTCGCCCAGGCCCACACCTTTGGAGAGAGGAAAGCTCTCGAGCTGCTTCAGCTCTCACTCACACACCACCTCAAAGCCCCAGCGGAGCTCCTCCTGATTTATACTGGCAGGAACCAACGGTACTTATGCCTGGGTGATTGCCAGCAGAAGGCAGAGAGAATTCGAGTCCCTTGCTATCCCCTTCTCTGCACCTCTCCATCGCAGCGCGTAGGTCTGTACGTGTAGGCAGACAGATTAGAATCATCTGGACTCTTTTAAGCTATCCACCAGCCAGGCTGACTTCAACTTCAGCTTTTTAAAGTTGAAATACTAAAAAGGAGGGAATAATAATAATAATAATAATAGTAATAATAATAATACTAATACCTGGAGTACTGCCTCCAGTTCTGGAGCCTCTATTGCAAGAGGGATCTGGAGGTGCAGGAAGGTGTCCAGAGAAGGGCCATGAGGATGAGCAGAGGGCTGGAGCACCTCTCCTGTGAGGACAGACTGAAGGAGTTGGGGCTGTTCAGTCTGGAGAAGAGAAGGCTCTGAGGAGACCTCATTGTGGCCTTCCAGGATCTGCAGGGGGCTACAAGAAGGCTGGGGAGGGACTTCTCAGGATCTCAGGTAGTGATAGGACTAGGGGGAATGGAATGAAGCTGGAGGTGGGGAGATTCAGGCTGGAGGGGAGGAGGAAGTTCTTCCCCATAAGAGTGGTGAAGCCCTGGAATGGGTTGTGCAGGGAGGTGGTTGAGGCCCCGTCCCTGGAGGTGTTTAAGCCCAGGCTGGATGAGGCTGTGGCCAGGCTGATGTAGTGTGGGGTGTGCCTGCCCATGGCAGGGGGTTGGAACTAGATGATCCTTGTGGTCCCTTCCAACCCTGACTGATGCTATGATATGATACTCTAAGGGAGCCAGCTGCAAGGGTGCTCACAGGTTTCCTCAGTCGGTGGGACACTCCTGGTAATATATTTTACTGCTTTGCAGTGAACTTTCTTTGCTTCTGCCATAAATATGTTCCCTCCGCTGCAAATGAATAACTTGCAAGCTCAGTGAGCTTAATGTTGAAGGATAAATCTTCACTACCTAATGTCAGGTCAGGAGGATAAATCTTATCTAATGTGTCAGGTCAGAAGGGAAGAATCCTTTCAGCTGAAAACAGCAAAATACTTTCCAGGGCAGAGCAGGAACCGATTTTTCTCTGAGGAAGGAAAAAAAAAACCCACCCTAAATAATGCAAAAAAAAAATCAAATAACCCTGCTGCCCCTCATGAGATGAGTTGAACAGTCTCCTTTTGAGAATCTCCACAAGAAAAATAAACACATGGAGCAGAGTTCATTTAGAAAATGCTCCAGAGTTTATCTTGGCAGGAGCAGCTCCAGGCAGCGAGGTTTCGCTCCCCTCTCGCACACGCTTTTGACACACACACACATGCACGTCTCAGAACTGGGACAGGCAAATGCTACAGAAAACTTCTGTATCTGGACAAATTCCTTCTGGAAGCCAAATCAATGGAATTCTCTTCTTTTTTTTTTTTTTCCCTCCCAAAGCAAGAAACCAACCTGGATTTGTTGTGTGGGTTTGGGGTTGGTTTCCTTTCTGGGGGGGGGGGTGGTGTAAGTGCAGATCTGCCGTGTCACGGTGGGAGATAGCCAGCCCCGCAGGTGGCTCCTATCTCAGGTGTCCCCTCCCCTCCCATGCACCAGCACTTTTCCAGCTGTCATGCAGTGATGCAGCCACTGTGCCCACCTCCTGCCTGCCCAGGGCCCCCACAGCTGGATAGATTGATGGGTGACACAGGGGGACACAAGGGGACACAGTCTCAAGCTGTGCCAGGGGATGTTTAGGTTGGAGGTGAGGAGAAAGTTCTTCCCTGAGAGAGTCGTTCGCCATTGGAATGTGCTGCCCAGGGAGGTGGTGGAGTCCCCGTCCCTGGAGGTGTTCAAGAGGGGATTGGATGTGGCACTTGGTGCCTTGGTTTAGTCATGAGGTCTGTGGTGACAGGTTGGACTCGATGATCTTTGAGGTCTCTTCCAACCTTGGTGATCCTGTGATACTGTGACCTGCCAGCTGCTGCTGGCACATGGGTTCCTCCCAGGAGGCACAGGTCTCCCACTGCTGCCCATCCTCTTGTTCCTCCTCCACACCTCCTTCACACACATCTTGCACATACAACTTCAGAGGCTTGCATTCAGCCTCAGAAGCTTAGCTTCGTGGTTTTTCATAGTCCCTATGCTTGCAATCAGGGAGCTACAATAGCAGGTGAATACTGCAGGCTCCAGACCTAACAGCCAATAGGCTGCTTAAGTGCAGGGCACAATGCAAACCACAGCAAGCAGCACTGTGTCCCACCTTGACACCCCCAAACTGTTTGGAGCTCCTCCACCTCATGCAGCAGCCACTGTCCTTTCAGACAGTTCATTCACTTCAGAGCCTGCCAAGCAAACACTCCCTTCCCTCAAGATAAGCAAGAGTAGAGGCAGTTTGATGTGCCTGAAGCACAACTCAGGACTGGTGTGTGCAAAATTCTCTGGACTGTCCTTACTCAGTGCCATCAAGTTATGGAATGTAGACCTTGGCTTACTTAAAACCCACAAAAGAATGCAGCAATGAGTGGGTTCCCTTTCCCTTCCCTTCCCTTCCCTTCCCTTCCCTTCCCTTCCCTTCCCTTCCCTTCCCTTCCCCTTCCCTTCCCTTCCCTTCCCTTCCCTTCCCCCTTCCCCCTTCCTTCCTTCCCTTCCCTTCCCTTCCCTTCCCTTCCCTTCCCTTCCCTTCCCTTCCCTTCCCTTCCCTTCCCTTCCCTTCCCTTCCCTTCCCTTCCCTTCCCTTCCCTTCCTTCCCTTCCCTTCCCTTCCCTTCCCTTCCCTTCCCTTCCCTTCCCTTCCCCCTTCCCTTCCCTGTCTGTTTTTGGCTGCTGGGACGCTGCCAGTAATTCCCAGCATTTGCTCTGACAACTGCTCTACTGTAAATATTTAGAGGAATCCATCAGAGATTAAACACAGTGTAAGTAACTGCTCCTAAGTGAGAGCTCTTCTGACTGTTTGCAGCACCAGGCGCTTTACCAGTGCGTATCAAAGTCTCGCCTCGAGGCTGCTTGTAGGAAAGGGCAAAAGGGAAGGCAGCAGCCAGACCCCAGTGTAATTGGAGCATCCCTCTGGGTTGCCATTACAAATGGCATTATAAAGGGAGCTGGGGTTGTTTAGCCTGGAGAAGAGGAGGCTTGGGGGAGACTTTATTGCTCTCTACAACTACCTGAAGGGTGATTGTGACCAGGAGGGGGTTGGTCTCTTCTCCCAGGCAACCAGCACCAGAACAAGAGGACACAGTCTCAAGGGGAAGTTTAGGTTGGAGGTGAGGAGGAAGTTCTTCACTGAGAGTCATTCGTCATTGGGATGTGCTGCTCAGGGAGGTGGTGGAGTCCCCATCCCTGGAGGTGTTCAAGAGGGGATTGGTTGTGGCACTTGGTGCCATGGTTTAGTCATGAGGTCTGTGGTGACAGGTTGGACTTGATGATCTTTGAGTTCTCTTCCAACCTTGGTGATTCTGTGATCCTGTGATTCTGTGATTGGTGCAGAGAGCTCCATGGCTACAAATCCTTCAGATGGCAAGGGGTAGGCTGCACTCTCCTGACCAATGTGCTTGAAATTCCCTTTATCAGGCTGCAGGCAACCACTTTGATCACCTTCACCTGTCTCTGCTCTGCCCTAAAATTGAAAACAATAAAGCCTCAACAACCCCAGAATTCCAAGTCCTAGCCACCCTAAGGCCCTAGAATCATAGAATTGTTTCAGATGGGAAAAACCTCTGCAATCATCCAGCCCAGCCACCAACCCAGCACCACCATGCCCACCAAACCATGTCTCCAAGTGCCATGGCCACAGGTTTCCTGAACACCTCCAGGGATGGGGACTCCACCACCTCCCTGGGCAGCCTGTGCCAATCCCTGACCACTCTTACAGGACAGAAATTTGTCCTAATCTCCATCTTAAACCACCCCTGACACAATTTCAGGCCATTTCCTCTCTTTCTCTCTCGCTATACTAGAGAGAAGAGACACACCCCCACCTCAATGCAACCTCCTTTCAGGGAGTTGTAGAGAGCAATGAGGTCTCCCCTCAGCCTCTCCTTGTCTTTAACTTGCTGATCTATGCTTCAGGTGATCACAAGCATGGTGTCTTCCCCTTTTGTTCCTCAGGGAAACCTGCAGCACCAAACTTGACCTTAACAAGTTCCATCCTTCCTCACTGAAGGCAGCAGCTCCACAAACCACCACTGTCCGTAAGCCACCACTGTGATCCGTGGTGGGAGTACCCAACAAGCCAACATGTTCCTGCTCAGGAGCCCATACTCAGCTCTCCCAGCTGCTCAGCTGCCTTTTATGTCTTTCTCCAGGAAAGATCTGAGTAGATGGTGACTCTAAGTTTGAAAAGTCAGGTGTGGCTTCGAACCTGAAGTGAATGGATAGACACAGGTAACTCCTAGAGACTACCCAGGCATTTTCTTTTAGACAGTGGGATAGGAAAGGAAAAGGAGGCTGCCAGCTTCAAAATTTAGATAGGAAGCTAAGAAATCACAGTCTCACAGTATCACTAAGGTTGGAAGAGACCTCGAAGATCATCGAGTCCAACCTGGCACCACAGACCCCATGACTAGACCATGGCACCAAGTGCCACATCCAATCCCCTCTTGAACACCTAAATCTGCCTTAGATGTATTTTTTCTGAGCACCAGACACTTTCACCCTAGGAGAGCATCATGAGTGGCCTGGATAAGCCCCAAGCCTTCGCCTTTTTGCTTTTTGTTGTCACCAGGCTGGATGTGGCTGTGAGCAACCTGCTGTAGTGTGAGGTGTCCCTGCCTATGGCAGGGGGTTGGAACTGGCTGATCCTTGAGGTCCCTTCCAGCCCTAACAACTCTATGATTCTATGATCTCCCTATCTCTGTCCACAGAAGAGTTAAACCCAACAAGACCCATGTTGGCTCTTGAGAAGCCTGGACAGCTGGGTCAGTTATGGAGATCCAAATAGAATGGAATGGAATGGAATGGAATGGAATGGAATGGAATGGAATAGAATAGAATAGAATAGAATAGAATAGAATAGAATAGAATAGAATAGAATAGAATAGAATAGAATAGAATAGAAATAGAATTAACCAGGTTGGAAAAGACCTTTGAGATCATCACGTCCAACTATAACCCAACATTATCTAATCAACTAAACCACGGCACCAAGTGCCTCCTCCAGGCTCTTCCTGAACACCTCCACTGATGGGGACTCCACCACCTCCCTGGGCAGCACATTCCAATGGCCAATCTCTCTTGCTGGGAAGAACTTTCTCCTCACCTCCAGCCTAAACTTCCCCTGGCACAGCTTGAGACTGTGTCCTCTTGTTCAGGTGCTGCTTGCCTGCGGGGAGAGACCAACCCCCAGCTGGCTACAACCTCCCTTCAGGGAGTTGGAGAGAGCAAGAAGGTCTCCTCTGAGCCTCCTCTTCTCCAACCCCAGCTAAGCAACCCCAGCTCCCTCAGCCTCTCCTCACAGGGCTGTGCTCCAGACCCCTCATCAATTTTGTTGCCCTTCTCTGGACACCTTCCTGCAACTCAACATCTTTCCTAAACTGAGGAGCCCAGAACTGGACTCAGGACTCAAGGTGTGGCTTAACCAATGCTGAGTACAGCCTTCAGTGCCTACAACCATGGGAGATCAATCCCAACATGGGTCCCCTTCATTTTTAAAAGCTGATAAAAATTGTTCTGAGATGCCAAAATGTAGCTGAAAGGGAACTGAACCTCCAGAACCCTGCTCCGGAGCCTTGCTTGAATGGTCAAGGGCAGCAGATACTTTAACTACAAACCAGTTCAGAGGGTTTGCTGGGTTATCATTTCACATCAAGTCTGTGATGCTGTGGGTCATTCATACCTATCTAACAGTGTCATGATCAGCAGGAAAACAAGGGAGTCTCCAAATGAGGTATTTCATTGCCAGCTATACCCTTGACATTTGAGTGTGAAACTGTTGATTGAGAATAGAAGCACTTTATGACCACTTAGCCCAGAGTATGAAAGGATCTGTTGGAGAGGATCCAGAGGTGGCCATGAAGATGGAGCACCTCCTCTGTGGGGACAGGCTGAGAGAGTTGGGGTTGTTCAGCTTGGAGAAAAGAAGCCTCCAGGGAGACCTTCCAGTGGCCTTCCAGTACCTAAAACACAGCAAAACTGAGAAAGGACTTTGCATAAGGGCTTGTAGTGATAGGACAAGAGGCAGTGCCATGAAACAAGAGGAGGGGAGATTTAGATTGGACGTGAGGTGTTGGATGACAGGCTGGACTTGATGATCTTTGAGGTCTTGTCCAACTTTATTGATTCTATGATTAGGAAGAAGTTCTTTACCATGAGGGTGGTGAGACACTGGCACAGGTTGCCCAGGGAGGTGGTGGAAGCCACATCCCTAGAAGTGTTTAAGACCAGGCCAGATGTGGCTTTGAGCAACCTGGGCTAGTGGAAGATGTCTTTTCCCATGGCAGGGGGTTGGAACTATGGCCTTTATGTTTCCTTCCAACTCCAGTTATTCTCTGTTTAAGGACCCCTCCAACTCAAGCCATTTGATGACTCTGTTAAAGCACACCCTGAGGTCACTGGGAGTGGGGGATCAGAGTAGGAGCCACAGTGTGACAAGGATGAGAGCAAAGTGTATAAAGAGAGCTTAGAGTCATAAAGGTGATTGTCCCTTGTTGGTTCACAGCCATCCTGGCTGCAGGAATACACTGCTTGAGGTCATGGTGTCTCCAAGCTCCATACAAGACAGCAGTTTAAACATTCCTCCCAGATGCTAGTTTGAAGGGGAAGTGGGGGGAAGTGGAATGTCTCAGAAAAGACAGGGAATAAGTCAACTTGTTGCTCCTTCTGCTATTTGAACGGGGAGAAGTGTTCCACCAAATCACTCCATTTTCATGTGAAGCAACATTTCATCCTTCCACCCCCTTTAAAACACTCCTTCATTGGTGCTTTTTCATTTCCTCTGAGATAAAGGGTAAACAAACTGAGGAAGTGGCCATGTTGCTGAAGAAATTGAGATGCAGGTTTAGGCTTTAAAACCCAAAAAGGTGCTGCTGATTCTCCCTTTTTCTTTGCCAGGGTTAAAGTGCCCTGGACCTCATTCACGCCGATAAAGCTGTGCAGGGTGAGTGCCAAGAGGCTGGAGCCAGGCTCTGCTGGGTGATGCCCAATGCCAGCACAAGGGGCAGCGAAGGAAGCTGAGCCATAGGAAGTTCTATGGAAACAGGAGGAAGAGTTATTTCCCTGTGAGGGTGACAGAAGACTGGAACAGGCTGCCCAGGGGGGTTGTGGAGTCTCCCTCTCCGGAGATATTCAAGACCCACCTGGATGAGTTTCTGTGTGATCTGCTCTAGGAGATCCTGCTCTGGCTAGGGGTTGTACTGCATGGAGAGGAGGCTCTGGGGACACTTCAAGCAGCCTTCCAGTTCCTGAAAGGGGGCTACAGGAAGGATGGAGAGAGACTGTTTGCAAAGGCCTGCAGGGACAGGATGAGGGGCAATGGCTTCAGACTAGAGAGGGGCAGATTTAGATTGGATATTAGGAAGTAGTTCTTCGCTATGAGGGTGGTGGAGCACTGGAACAGGTTGCCCAGGGAGGTGGACTCATTCTTGAAGTGTTCTGGCATGGAAGTCTGCCCTTAGCCCAGCTACGCCGCTCTCGTCGGCGCCCACGCCTGCTCTCCATGCTCTGTGACAATGGCCACAGCAACCCCATGCAGAGCTACAGGCTGGGGTCAGGGGGGCTGGAGAGCAGCCAGGCAGAGAAGGACCTTGGGGTGCTGATTGACAGCTGCCTCAACATGAGCCAGCAGTGTGCCCAGGTGGCCAAGAAGGCCAATGGCATCCTGGCCTGGATCAGGAATACTGTGGCCAGCAGGAGCAGGGAAGTCATTCTGCCCTGTACTCAGCACTGGTTAGGCCACACCTTGAGTCCTGTGTCCAGTTCAGGGCTCCTCAGTTTAAGAAGGACATTGAGACTCTTGAAGGTGTCCAGAGAAGGGCAACAAGGCTGGGGAGGGGTGTGGAGCACAGCCCTGTGAGGAGAGGCTGAGGGAGCTGGGGTTGCTTAGCCTGGAGAAGAGGAGGCTCAGGGGAGACCTCATTGCTCTCTCCACCTCCCTGACGGGAGGTTGTAGCCAGGTGGGGGTTGGTCTCTTCTCTCAAGCAACCAGCACCAGAACAAGAGGACACAGTCTCAAGCTACACCAGGGTAGGTTTAGGCTGGAGGTGAGGAGAAAGTTCTTCCCAGAGAGAGTTGTTAGCCCTTGGGATGCGCTGCCCAGGGAGGTGGTGGAGTCACCATCCCTGGAGGTGTTCAAGAGGGGATTGGATGTGGCACTTGGTGCCATGATCTAGTCATGAGGTCTGTGGTGCCAGGTTGGACTTGATGATCTTTGAGTTCTCTTCCAGCCTTGGTGATTGTGTGATTCTGATTCTGTGGTTGAGGCTCCTTCCCTGGAGATATTCAAGGTGAGGCTGGACAGGACTCTGGGCAACCTGATATAGTTGGGGATGTCCCTGCTGACTGTGGGGAGGTTGGACTGGACCCTTCAGGCTTGGACCATTCTATGATTCTTTCAAGCTCCCTTCCAGCCCCTAACATTCTGTGACTCTGTGATTCTGTGACTCTGTGACTGTGATTCTGTGACTCTGTGACTGTGATTCTGTGACTCTGGGATTCTGTGACTTTGTGACTCTGTGATGCTTTGACTCTGTGACTCTGTGATTCTGTGTCTCTATGACTGTGACTCTATGACTGTGACTCTGTGACTCTGTGATTCTGTGACTCTATGACTGTGACTCTGTGACTCTGTGATTCTGTGACTCTGTGACTGTGATTCTGTGACTCTGTGATTCTGTGACTCTATGACTGTGACTCTGTGACTCTGTGATTCTGTGACTCTATGACTGTGACTGATTCTGTGACTCTATGACTGTGACTCTGTGACTCTGTGATTCTGTGACTCTATGACTGTGACTCTGTGACTCTGTGATTCTGTGACTCTGTGACTGTGATTCTGTGACTCTGTGATTCTGTGACTCTATGACTGTGATTCTGTGACTCTGTGATTCTGTGACTCTATGACTGTGACTCTGTGACTCTGTGATTCTGTGACTCTGTGACTGTGATTCTGTGACTCTGTGATTCTGTGACTCTATGACTGTGACTCTGTGACTCTGTGATTCTGTGACTCTGTGACTGTGATTCTGTGACTCTGTGACTCTGGGATTCTGTGACTTTGTGACTCTGTGATGCTTTGACTCTGTGACTCTGTGATTCTGTGTCTCTATGACTGTGACTCTGTGACTCTGTGATTCTGTGACTCTATGACTGTGACTCTGTGACTCTGTGATTCTGTGACTCTATGACTGTGACTCTGTGACTCTGTGATTCTGTGACTCTGTGACTGTGATTCTGTGACTCTGTGATTCTGTGACTCTATGACTGTGATTCTGTGACTCTGTGATTCTGTGACTCTATGACTGTGACTCTGTGACTCTGTGATTCTGTGACTCTGTGACTGTGATTCTGTGACTCTGTGATTCTGTGACTCTATGACTGTGACTCTGTGACTCTGTGATTCTGTGACTCTGTGACTGTGATTCTGTGACTCTGTGACTCTGGGATTCTGTGACTTTGTGACTCTGTGATGCTTTGACTCTGTGACTCTGTGATTCTGTGTCTCTATGACTGTGACTCTGTGACTCTGTGATTCTGTGACTCTGTGACTGTGATTCTGTGACTCTGTGATTCTGTGACTCTGTGACTGTGATTCTGTGACTCTGTGACTCTGGGATTCTGTGACTTTGTGACTCTGTGATTCTGTGACTGTGATGCTTTGACTCTGTGACTGTGATTCTGTGTCTCTATGATTCTGTGACTCTGATTCCGTGACCAGTGGCTAACACACAGCAAGAGGAAAATCCTGTGCAATCCAAAGGCTATTTCCTGGAGATTCTCCCCTTCTCTCCCCTGCACTAACACATCCCAGAAAAACCAACAAGACTCCTACCATCTGTTTGCTTACACTGATGCCTCATCCAGCAGATATGCTACATTGAAACCTTATGAGACATAAAACTCCAATTTGGTTCATGGGGCAGCAAGGTGGAGTTTGTTTTAAGGACTCTGGGGTTTATTTTCTTTCTCAGGACTCCTGTGAAGCAAGCACTTCTCAAATCACAAAGGCAATATTGGATCATCACCCTGTATGAAAAAGATGGCATTTGTATGTGCTTTTAGCCACAATTATTTCATCCCCTCTCTCTCTCTTTTATTATTTTTAATCTCACCAGAATCAGATGGGTGAGAACAGCACAACTTGCTCTAAAGGGAAAAAGTCAATCATCTTCTTGCTGATGCTGCCTCGAGGTGACACCATGGAAGCACAGAATGGCTTGGGTTGCAAGGGAACCTTAAGGATCATTCAGTTCCACCCCCTGCTATGGGTAGGGACACCTCCCACCAGCCCAGATTGCTCAAGGCCTCATCCAACCTGCCCTTGAACACCTCCAGGAAGGGGACATCCACCACCTCCCTGGGCAACCTGTGCCAGTGTCTCCCCACCCTCACTGGCAAGAATTTCTTCCTAATCTCCAAGCTTGATTGCCCCTCTTCCAGCTCAAAGCCATTGCCCCTCGTCCAATTATAACAATCTCTCATCAAAAGTTCCTCCCCAGCTCTCCTGTAGCCCCTTCAGGTACTGGAAGGATGTTCTGTGTTCTCCTGGAGACTTCTCTTCTCCAGGCTGATCAATACAATACAATACAGTACAATACAATACAATACAATACAATACAATACAATACAATACACCAGGTTGAAAGAGACCTTCAAGATCATCGCGTCCAACCCATCAACCAATCCAACCCACCCAACAACTAACCCATGGCACCAAGCACCCCAGCAAGTCTCCTCCTGAACACCTCCAATGAAGGTGACTCCACCACCTCCACGGGTAGCCCATTCCAATGGGCAATCACTCTCTCTGCATAGAACTTCTCCCTAACATCCAGCCTAAACCTGCCCTGGCGCAGCTTGAGACTGTGTCCTCTTGTTGTGGTGCTGGTTGCCTGGGAGAAGAGACCAACCCCACCTGGCTACAACCTCCCTTCAGGGAGTTGGAGAGAGCAATAAGGTCACTCCTGAGCCTCCTCTTCTCCAGGCTAAGCAACCCCAGCTCCCTCAGCCTCTCCTCACAGGGCTGTGCTCCAGACCCCTCCCCAGCTTTGTTGCCCTTCCCTGGACACCTTCCAGCAACCCAACATCTTTCCTAAACTGAGAAGCCCAGAACTGGACACAGGACTCCAGGTGTGGCAATTCTATGAGTCTATGATTCTATGAACATGACAATTCAAGCACCATGGAGCTACCTCTTTGTAGGTTGCTATAAAATAGGAGCCCAGGGTGAAAGGTGCAACAGAAGTGCACTTATATTTGGAGTCTTGCTGCTAGTGCTGCTGCTGCTCTTTTATTGAATCCTGTTCCCAGAGGTTTTAAGGCTGGTGACAGTAGAGTGCCCAGTGTGCATTAGGAATAGTGTGGCCAGCAGGAGCAGGGGAGACATTCTGCCTTGTACTCAGCACTGGTCAGGCCACACCTGGAGTCCTGTGTCCAGTTCTGGGCCCCTCAGTTTAGGAAAGATGTTGAGTTGCTGGAAGGTGTCCAGAGAAGGGCAACAAGGCTGGGGAGAGGCCTTGAGCACAGCCCTGTGAGGAGAGGCTGAGGGAGCTGGGGTTGCTTAGCCTGGAGAAGAGGAGGCTCAGGGGAGATCTTGTTGCTCTCTCCAACTCCCTGGAGGGAGGTTGTAGCCAGGTGGGGGTTGGTCTCTTCTCCCAGGCATCCAGCACCAGAACAAGGGGACACAGTCTCACGCTGTGCCAGGGGAGGTTTAGGCTGGAGGTGACAAGAAAGTTCTTCCCAGAAAGAGAGATTTGCCATTGGAATGTGCTGCCCAGGGAGGTGGTGAAGCCCCTGTCCCTGGAGGTGTTCAAGAGAGGGATTGGATGTGGCACTTGGTGCCAAAGTTTAGTCATGAAGTCTGTGGTGACAGGTTGGACTTGATGATCTTTGAGATCTCTCCCAACCTTGGTGATTCTGTGACATCACAACACACTTTGCAGCAATGATATTTATTCTTTTGGTTCTTTTTTTTTTACCTCTCTGAAAAACTTTGTGTTCCTTTTCCCTGATCCTTTGGCCTCCTTCTCCCTTGGCGTCTCTTTGCACACCTCTTTCTAATTTTCCTATGAGAACACCTTTGGAACACTGATTTGTTGGGTTTTTTTGTTGGGTTTTGGGTTCTTTCCTCCATATGGATGTTGGTATGGAAAGTATTACCTAGCAAACAGCAGATTGGAGCTGAAAAAAAAAAAAAAAAGAAGCTATTGGAGAGATTAATGAACATGCTTTGAGGCTCTCCTTTTATAGGCTACCAGTTTGATTCCTGCTGAAATCGAAGCAATCTGTTTTCCTTTCTATCAGGGTATAGTTTAGCAGCCCCATATATTGGGATGATCAGAGGGCTGGAGCACCTCTCCTATGGAGACAGGCTGAGGGAGTTGGGGTTCAGTTTGGAGAAGAGAAGGCTCCAAGGAGACCTCATTGTGGCCTTCCAGGATCTGAAGAGGGCTACAAGAAAGCTGGGGAGGGACTTTTGAGGGTGTCAGGTAGTGATAGGACTGGGGGGAGTGGAACAAAGCTAGAAATGGGTAGATTGAGATTGGATGTTAGGAAGAAGTTGTTGCCCATGAGGGTGGTGAGAGCCTGGCACAGGTTGCCCAGGGAGGTGGTGGCAGCCTCCTGCCTGGAGGTGTTTGCAGCCAGGCTGGCTGTGGCTGTGAGCAACCTGCTGTAGTGTGAGGTGTCCCTGCCCATGGCAGAGGGGTTGGAACTGGCTGATCCTGGAGGTCCCTTCCAACCCTGACCATTCTGTGATATATAATTATTCAATGATCTCAAGACTGTAAGATTTGATATTAAAAACAAAACACAAAAACCCAATGAAATTTTCATCTGTGTTGGGTTTCCTGCTGAGACAGAAAGGAACAGGGCTGCTCCCTCCAAGCACTGCAAGAAGCTTGCTCCCGGATATACTGCATGAACGTTAATTGCAATTAAAGAGTTAATACATTAAAGTCGTGGCAGCAGCCTTTCACAGCCCTTTTAGAATTCACACAGCGATGCTTTTCTCCTCAGAAGTAAGGAAGAGGATAAAGGGGTTTAATAGAATAGAATAGAATAGAATAGAATAGAATAGAATAGAATAGAATAGAATAGAATAGAATAGAATAGACCAGGTTGGAAGAGACCTTCAAGATCATCGATTCCAACCTATCAACCAATCCAACCCACCTAAACAACTAGATCATGGCACCAAGCACCCCACCAAGTCTCCCCCTGAATACTTCCAGTGATGGTGACTCCACCACCTCCCCAGGCAGCCCATTCCAATGGCCAATCTCTCTCTCTGTGTAGAACTTCTTCCCAACAGCCAGCCAAAACCTCCCCTGGCGCAGCCTGAGACTGTGTCCTCTTGTTCTGCTGCTGGGTGCCTGGGAGAAGAGACCAACCCCCACCTGGCTACAACCTCCCTTCAGGTAGTTGCGTAGAGCAAGAAGGTCTCCCCTGAGCCTCCTCTTCTCCAGGCTAAGCAACCCCAGCTCTCTCAGCCTCTCCTCACAGGGCTTGTGTTCCAAACCCCTCACCAACCTTGTTGCCCTTCTCTGGACACCTTCCAGCAACTCAACACCCTTCCTAAACTGAGGAGCCCAGAACTGGACACAGGACTCAAGGTGTGACCTAACCAGTGCAGTGTACAGGGGCCGAATGACCTCCCTGCTCCTGCTGGCCACACTGTTCCTGATGCAGGCCAGCATGCCATTGGCCCTCTTGGCTGCCTGGGCACTCTGCTGGCTCATGTTCAGCCTACCATGTATCAGTACCCCCAGGTCCCTCTCTGCCTCGCTGCTCTCAGCCACTCTGCCCCCAGCCTGTAGCACTGCCTGGGGTAGCTGTGGCCAATGTGCAGCACCTGGCAATTGGATGTGTTCAATCTCCTGCCCTTGGACTCTGCCCATCTGCCCAGCCTGTGGAGGTCCCTCTGCAAAGCCTCTCTGCCCTCCAGCAGACCAACTCCTGCCCCCTGCTTGGTATCATCTGCGAATAGAACAGAATGGAATAGAATAGAATAGAATAGAATAGAATAGAATAGAATAGAATAGAATAGAATAGAATAGAATAGAACAGAGCAGACTCAGCCAGGTTGGAAGAGACCTTTGAGATCATCCAGTCCAACCTGTCATCCAACACTATTAATCTTTCTTTAACAGAAAGGAGGAAAGAAAAATGGGTTTGCTCTCTGGAACACCATGAAAGCACAGATGTGGTGGTGAAAATATTTTATCATGCATTTTCTCTCCTGCCAAACAGCCTGAAAAACCAGTGAAAAGCCTAAAGGAAAGGCAAATCATTCCAACTCCAAACTAGTTAACAGCTGAGAAGTTCAAGGCATTAATTGCAGAGTTAATATGTTGAGAGTTAGGCTTTTGCCCACTCCAGGAAAAGATGTGTCTGCTCCAAGCACAAGAGCCTCTATTCAAGAATGTGTCCTTAATTTTAATCAGGTATTTAAGTCTAATTGAAGTCAAGGGATCTGTGCCACATGTGTGAAGGTAACCATATGCTGATGTGCTTTTTTGGAGTGGAGAGGAATTTAATCCCAGGCTTACATGGTAATTGTTCAGGGCTTCTTGTTTGTTTCATAGAATCACAGAATTGTCAGGGTTGGGAGGGGGTCAGCCAGTTCCAACCCCCTGCCATGCCCAGGGACACCTCACGCTACAGCAGGTTGCTCACAGCCACAGCCAGCCTGGCTGCAAAAACCTCCAGGCATGAGGCTTCCACCACCTCTCTGGGCAACCTGTGCCAGGCTCTCACCACCCTCCTGGGGAACAACTTCTTCCTAACATCCAATCTCAATCTCTCCATTTCTACTTTTGTTCCATCCCCCCAGTCCTATCCCTCCCTGACACCCTCAAAAGTCCCTCCCCAGCTTTCTTGTAGCCTCCTTCAGATCCTGGAAGGCCACAATGAGGTCTCCTGGGAGCCTTCTCTTCTCCAGACTGTACAACCCCAACTCCCTCAGCCTGTGCTCATAGCAGAGCAGCTCCAGCCCTCTGCTCATCATTGTGGCCCTTCTCTGGACATGCTTGTTTTGTTTCAGTTGGGTCAGTAGCAGGAAATCCACAAACACTCAAGCTTGTTAACTTGCTGCTCAGCATCCAGGAGGGGAAAAGGGCCTTTTACTTCCCTGAAATTTCTGATGGGTGTTGTTTTTTTCTTCTCCCTGCTGCTCCTTGCTCCCCAACCACAGCTCCCCTTTGCTGTGCATAACGCCCAAGGGGATCATTCCTCACTGGAGTTACTTCCCCAGCTCCTTCCCTTAACTTCCAGCAGTGCAGCACCCCTTGCAGATAGCACAGCAGACCCTCTGGCCACAAGCCAGTGCTACCAGCGTGTTTCCCAATAATCTAATCTCCTCAGTCACTGAGGAGGACTCAGGCAGTTTGAAAGAGCTGCCTCCTCAGCTTGTCCCTCTCAGCCTTTGAGATCTGTGCAGGGAAAAAGTTGTGTGAGTGGCTGTGATAAATTGTTACCACACTTGCACCCGTGGCTCAGTAGTTGTGCTCCTCTCAGCCCGATGCATGTGAGGGAATCAAGGTTTCATGTGGTGCCAGGAACAGAATCACACATAAAGGCTTGCATCTGCAGAGAAGCCAGGAACTTCAGCCAGAGCTGAGGACACTTTGTAAACAGCCAGGAGTTAGACACCTCAGTGCTCCTAAGAGCTAGGTGTGCACTGCCAGCAGAGCCAGAGAGGGGATTCTGCCACTTTGCTCTGCTCTGCTGAGACCTCACCTGGAGTACTGTGTGCAGGTCTGGAGCCCTCAATGTAGGAAGGCCATGGACCCAAGGGAGCAGGTCCAGAAGAGGGCCACAAGAATGCTCAGGGGGTTGGAGCAGCTCTGCTATGAGGCCAGGCTGAGGGAGCTGGGGGTGGTCAGCCTGGAGAAGAGAAGGCTCCAGGCAGACCTAATACCAGTACCTGAAGGGGGCTACGGGAAGGATGGAGAGAGACTGTCTGCAAAGGCTTGAGGTGACAGGAGCAGGGGCAATGGCTTCAAACTAGAGAAGGGGAGATTGAGGCTGGATATCAGGAAGAAGCTCTTCACTATGAGGGTGGTGGAACATTGGAACAGGTTGCCCAGCGAGGTGGTTGAGGCTCCATCCCTGGAGATATTCAAGGTGAGGCTGGGCAGGGCTCTGGGCAGCCAGATCTAGCTGGGGATGTCCCTGCTGACTGTGGGGAGGTCAGACTGGATGAGCTTTGCAGGTCCCTTCCAGCCTTGGACCATTCTGTGATGCTGTGATTTCTTGGCAGATGAAGAAATTGAAGCTCAAAGATGACAAGGCCAAAGCTTTTGAGTCTAGAAGTGAAGCAGCAATCTTTGCTCCTTTGAGCCAAATCCTTGATTGGGCTCCTAAGTAAACAGCTGCACTTTCTGACCTCTGACCATCTGCATCTTCCAGAGGAGCTCTGAAAATCAGGGTCTGAAGCAGGAGGTTGGTTGCTGCACCAGAGGTGCTGGGTTTGAAAATATGGATGCTACTACTTTGAACTTCTCAGTGCTAGAAAGGGACCACAAGCAGGGCAATTACTACCAACCTTCAAAACCAAACCTCCCTGGCCTCCTCTGCACACATTCAGTGGTGCTGTTGGTGGGGTTTCCAATATAGGGGGAAAAAAACATCACAGAGCCACAGAGCTGTTTGGATTGGCAAAGACCTCAAAGATGACCAAGTCTAATGATTCACCCAACAGCACCGTGGCCCCTAAACCACGGCCCCAGGTGCCATATCTACACCTCTCTTGAACACCTCCAGGGATGGGGACTCCACCACCTCCCTGGGCAGCCTGTTCCCAATCCTTGACCACTCTTGCAGCAAGGAAATTTCTGCTAATCTCCAACCTAAACCTCTGCCTAGTGCAAATCAAGGCCATTTCCTCTTGTTCTATCACTTGGTAGTCTGGAGAAGAGCCCAGTCCCCACCTCACTCCAACCTCCTTTCAGTTGTAGAGAGTGAGAAGGTCTCAGAGAGAGAGAAAAGAGAGAGAGAGAAGGCTTCCTTCTCTCCAGGCTGACCAACCCCACTTGCTTTTATTTCCTTCCACTCTGTTGGTTTCTTTTTCACCTGCACTGCTCTGTGCCTATATTTGGTTTGGGGATGGGAGGCTGATACCATCAGGAGCATTTTTCCTCATCTCGAAGCGTTATGCAGAGCTCTGGTGGTCTGCAGGTGGCAGGTTGATAACTGGGTCCATTATTCTGCTGCAGGACAGGATTCTCTCCACAACTACCTGAAGGGAGGTTGCAGCAAGCAGGGTCCCAGATTCTTCTCCTTAGTGTCAAGAGACAGGAGCAGAGGAAAAGGTTCCAAGCTGCACCAGGGGAGGGTCAGGCTGGATCTTAGGAAATATTTCTGCACTGGAAAGGTTCTCAAACATTGGAATGGTCTGCCCAGGGCAGTGGTGGTGTCACCACCCCTGGGGGTGTTGAAGCAGCCTGGAGACCTGGTGCTTAGGGACATGGTTTGGTGCTGACCCTTCAGTGCTGGGTTGAGGGATGGACTGGATGATCTTTGAGGTCTCTTCCAAGCAGGTGTATTCTGTGATGATGTGATCTCCCTTACAGAATCACAGAATCAACCAGGTTGGAAAAGACCTCAGAGATCATCCAGTCCAACCTATCACCTATCACCCAACACCTCATGACAACAAAACCATGGCTCCAAGAGCCACATCCAAGCCTATCTTGAACACCTCCAGGGACGGGGGTTTCACCACCTCCCTGGGCAGCACATTCCAGTGGCCAATTCCTCTTGCTGGGAAGAACTTTCTCCTCACCTCCAGCCTAAACCTCCCATGGCACAGCTTGAGACTGTGTCCTCTTGTTCTGGTGCTGGGTGCCTGGCACAAGAGACCAACCCCCACCTGGCTACAACCTCCCTTCAGGGAGTTGGAGAGAGCAAGAAGGTCTCCTCTGAGCCTCCTTTTTCCAGGCTAAGCAACCCCAGCTCCCTCAGCCTCTCCTCACAGGGCTGTGCTCAAGGCCTCTCCCCAGCTTTGTTGCCCTTCTCTGGACGTCTTCCAGCAACTCAACATCTTTCCTAAATTGAGGGGCCCAGAACTGGACACAGGACTCAAGGTGTGGCCTAACCAGTGCTGAGCACAGGGCAGAATGACTTCCCTGCTCCTGCTGGCCACACTGCTCCTGATGCAGGCCAGGATGCCATTGGCCTTCTTGGCCACCTGGGCACACTGCTGCCTCATGTTCAGTCTCACTTGCTGTCACTATGGGCATGCATGTGCGGGGACCTGCCACCTTTCTGTGAGAGCAAACTGCTTGACTTGCCTCACACAGCAACACGAGGTCACAGAGCCAGTTAGGCTGTCACCCTAGGGCACAGTTCAACCTTTCCTTGCACTCACTGCATTTGCATCTCTGTCTTTCATTTTCCTCACAACTTCTGCTGCAGCAGCCTGGCATTCAGGGTGGTGTTGCTGCGGTCACCTCACATCCCAGCCACTAGCCACCAATTGAGCTGCTAAATAGTCACCCTTTTGGATGGAATAGAATGGGATAGAATGGAATGGAATGGGATGGAATGGAATGGAATGGAATGGAATGGAATGGAATAGAATAGAATAGAATAGAATAGAATAGAATAGAATAGAATAGAATAGAATAGAATAGAATAGAATAGAATAGAATGGAATGGAATGGAATGGAATGGAATGGAATGGAATGGAATGGAATGGAATGGAATGGAATAAACCAGGTTGGAAGAGAACTTTGAGATCATCAAGTCCAACCTATCATCCAACACCACCTAATCAACTAAACCATGGCACCAAGCACCCCATCCAGTCTCTTCCTAAACACCTCCAGTGATGGTGACTCCACCACCTCCCTGGGTAGCACATTCCAGTGGCCAATCTCTCTTGCTGGGAAGAATTTCTTCCTAACATCCAGCCTAAACCTCCCCTTGAGCAGCTTGAGACTGTGTCCTCTTGTTCTGGTGCTGGTTGCTTGAGAGAAGAGACCAACCCCCACCTGGCTACAACCTCCCTTCAGGGAGTTGGAGAGAGCAGTGAGGTCTCCCCTGAGCCTCCTCTTCTGCAGGCTAAGCAACCCCAGCTCCCTCAGCCTCTCCTCACAGGGCTGTGCTCCAGACCCCTCCCCAGCCTCGTTGCCCTTAAATGCTTCAAAAATAACTGCTGTGATATCATGGTTGGTTTTATTCCCTAACAGTTAGGGGATGTTTGGCTTTCACTGAAGCCTAACTAATTGTTGGTATAACTCATACTGGACAGTTCAGTGTGCAGCGCTGCGTTCTGTTTGCATTACAGAGCAACGAAGCTGATGAAGGATCTAGGGTACAAGTCCTAGGAGGGGCAGCTGAGGGGACTGGGGTTGATTAGTCTGGAGAAAAGGAGGCTGAGGAGAGACCTTCTTGCTCTTTACAGCTGCTTACAAGGAGGTTGGAGTGAGGTGGGGATTGTTTTTTTCTTCCTAGAACCAAGTGATAGGATGAGAGGAACCTCATGAGGTTCAACAAGGCCAAGGGCAGGGTCCTGCATCTGGGTCGAGGCAACCCCAGGCACAAATCCAGGCTGGGCAGGGACTGTCTGGAGAGCAGCCCTGAGGAGAGAGACTTGGGGGTGCTGGGGAGGAGAAGCTCAACAGGAGCTCTCAGTGTGCACTTGCAGCCCGGAAAGCCAATCAGAGCCTGGGCTGCAGCAGGAGAAGTGTGGCCAGCAGGGCAAGGGAGGGGATTCTCCCCCTCTGCTCAGCCCTGCTGAGACCCCACCTGGAGTACTGCCTCCAGTTCTGGAGCCCCTATTCCAAGAGGGATCTGGAGGTGCTGGAAGGTGTCCAGAGAAGGGCCAGGAGGATGAGCAGAGGGCTGGAGCTGCTCTCCTGCGAGGACAGACTGAAGGAGTTGGGGCTGTTCAGGCTGGAGAAGAGAAGGCTCCCAGGTGACCTCATTGTGACCTTCCAGGATCTGAAGGGGGCTACAGGAAGGCTGGGGAGGGACTGCTCAGGATCTCAGGGAGTGATAGGACTAGGGGGAATGGAATGAAGCTGGAGGTGGGGAGATTCAGGCTGGAGGTGAGGAGGAAGTTCTTCCCCATGAGAGTGGTGAGGCCCTGGAATGGGTTGTCCAGGGAGGTGGTTAAGGCCCCGTCCCTGGAGGTGTTTAAGCCCAGGCTGGATGAGGCTCTGGCCAGGCTGATGTAGTGTGGGGTGTGCCTGCCCATGGCAGGGGGTTGGAACTGGATGATCCTTGTGGTCCCTTCGAACCCCTGACTGATACTATGACACTATGATACTATGAAATTGTGCCAGGGGAGGGTTAGGTTGGACGTTAAGAAATATTTGTTCACTGCAGGAGTGGTCAGGGATTGGAACAGGCTGCCCAGGGAGGTGGTGGAGTTACCATCCCTGGAGGTGTTCAAAGGCTGTGTAGATATGGCACTTGGGGACATGGTTTAGTGGCCATGGTGGTATTGGGTTGATGGTTGGACTGGATGATCTTGGAGGTCTTTTCCAGCTGAAACAGCTCTATGATTCTGTCATTTATTCTTCATCAGCTTAATTATTTCACAGCACAACAAAACAGACCTGAAGATTCCTCTCTTCCACATTACTGAAGTCATTAAGTGTAAAGTTCTTCAACAGTGCACTGTTGCAAAGTGCCCAGGACATTATGCAGGCTGGTAAAGCAGCTCCCCAGGCCATGAAACAGCAAATGGCTCATTCCATTGTGCAGCAGTTTGGGGTAGAAAGAGGTGTCTCACAAAGCCCTACTTGCATAACCAGCCTGAGGATAGGGGTTAGCCCTCACGAAGCTGCTCTGATCCAGATCTGGAGGTGCTGGAAGGTGTCCAGAGAAGGGCCACGAGGATGAGCAGAGGGCTGGAGCTGCTCTGCTGTGAGAACAGACTGAGAGAGTTGGGGCTGTTCAGTCTGGAGAAGAGAAGGCTCTCAGGAGACCTCATTGTGGCCTTCAATATGTGAAGGGGGCTGCAAGAAAGCTGGGGAGGGACTTTTGAGGGTGTCAGGGAGTGATAGGACTGGGGGAATGGAGCAAAACAAGAAATGGGTAGATTGAGTTTGGATGTTAGGAAGAAGTTGTTCCCCAGGAGGGTGGTGAGAGCCTGGCACAGGTTGCCCAGGGAGGTGGTGGCAGCCTCCTGCCTGGAGGTGTTTGCAGCCAGGCTGGCTGTGGCTGTGAGCAACCTGCTGCAGTGTGAGGTGTCCCTGCCCATGGCAGGGGGCTTGGAACTGGCTGATCCTTGAGGTCCCTTCCAGCCCTGACAGTTCTGTGATTCTATGACGCTCCTGCTATTGTTATTGGCAAAATACTTCAGCAAAGGTCGATTTTGCTCAGCTGTGCATTAAGAAGTGTCAGACATCCCTTTGGAGGTGCACCAGCAGCATTAAATAAGACACCAGGCAAATGAAAAACCAGACCTCAAAAGCTATGATTCATAGATGAACTGCATAGATTAATTCACCTTTGCAGTGTTCTTCTCTGCACTTCAGATTCAAGTGGTCATAAGGAGCTTCTTATTTTGTTTCACATCTCTTTTTTTTTTTTTCCCCTGCTGGTGTAGGAGAACATTAAATTGGCTTCAGAACCTTTGCCTTTACAATTCTTGCTGTGAAATGTTTAATGGCACTCACAAAACTAGCCCTAAATTCCCTAGGTAGTTAATTCTTGGGTTTCTGTGTAATGATACAAGAGGACAAAGCCTCACGTTGTGCCAGGGGAAGTTTAGGCTGGAGGTGAGGAGAAAGTTCTTCCCAGCAAGAGGAATTGGCCACTGGAATGTGCTGCCCAGGGAGGTGGTGGAGTCCCCATCCCTGGAGGTGTTCAAGAGGGGATGGGATGTGGCACTTGGTGCCATGGTTTAGTCATGAGGTCTGTGGTGCCAGGTTGGACTTGATGATCTTTGAGGTTTCTTCCAACCTTGGTGATTCTGTGATATGATAGAACTTTGTATTTCTTTACCTAGTATTGTCAATAGGTGGCCTCAGTCTGTTGGTTGCTTGGTTTGGGGTTTTGTTTCACCTTAGAATTCCCTTTAAAAAGGAAACAAATAAATCCCTTTAAAATTCTGTCACTTTTGGTTACTGTCATTACTTCAAATTCAAGGCACTCAGGGAATCACTGACTGAATTCCACTAGAATAGAATCATAGAATCATAGGATGGGATCAGGCAAACTAACTGGGAGGGAAAGCTGTGATCACAGTATCACAGTATCACCAAGGTTGGAAGAGACCTCAAAGATCATCGAGTCCAACCTGGCACCACAGACCTCATGACTAGACCATGACACCAAGTGCCACATCCAGTCCCCTCTTGAACACCTCCAGGGATGGGGACTCCACCACCTCCCTGGGCAGCACATCCCAATGGCTAACAATTCTCTCTGGGAAGAACTTTCTCCTCACCTCCAGCCTAAACCTCCCCGGCACAGCTTGAGACTGTGTCCTCTTGTTCTGCTGCTGGTTGCTAGAGAGAGTCTGGTTGCTAGAGACCTTCCTAAACTGAGGGGCTCAGAGCTGGACACAGGACTCAAGGGGTGGCCTAACCAGTGCAGAGTACAGGGGCAGAATGACCTCCCTGCTCCTGCTGGCCACACTGATCACTGCATGACCGTCAGCCAAGGTCCTGATGGTGCTGCCTGCCATTGTCTGGTGGTGTGACACCCACTCCAGTGACACCCACTCCACCACTCAGCACAGCTTATTCTGGGAGAAAAAGAATTAAAATGGATTAAATCTGCTTGGGGGTTTTGGTTTTGGTTTTGTTTAGTAACAACATCTGTACAATCTGTTCTTTATCCCCAAATGGGCAGTGTCTGGCTGGAGAGCAGCCCTGAGGAGAGAGACTTGGGGGTGCTGGGGGAGGAGAAGCTCAACAGGAGCTCTCAATGTGCACTTGCAGCCCAGAAAGCCAATCAGAGCCTGGGCTGCAGCAAGAGAAGTGTGGCCAGCAGGGCAAGGGAGGGGATTCTCCCCCTCTGCTCAGCTCTGCTGAGACCCCACCTGGAGTACTGCCTCCAGTTCTGGAGCCCCTATTGCAAGAGAGATCTGGAGGTGCTGGAAGGTGTCCAGAGAAGGGCCACGAGGAGGAGCAGAGGGCTGGAGCACCTCTCCTGTGAGGACAGACGGAAGGAGTTGGGGCTGTTCAGTCTGGAGAAGAGAAGGCTCCCAGGTGACCTCATTGTGACCTTCCAGGATCTGAAGGGGGCTACAAGAAGGCTGGGGAGGGACTGCTCAGGATCTCAGGTAGTGATAGGACTAGGGGGAATGGAATGAAGCTGGAGGTGGGGAGATTCAGGCTGGAGGTGAGGAGGAAGTTCTTCCCCATGAGAGTGGTGAAGCCCTGGAATGGGTTGTGCAGGGAGGTGGTTGAGGCCCCGTCCCTGGAGGTGTTTAAGCCCAGGCTGGATGAGGCTGTGGCCAGGCTGATGTAGTGTGGGGTGTCCCTGCCCATGGCAGGGGGTTGGAACTAGATGATCCTTGTGGTCCCTTCCAACCCTGACTGAGAACAAGAGGACACAGTCTCAGGATGCGCCAGGGCAGGTTTAGGCTGGATGTTAGGAAGAAGTTCTACACGGAGAGAGTGATTGCCCATTGGAATGTGCTACCCGTGGAGGTGGTGGAGTCACCTTCACTGGAGGTGTTCAGGAGGAGACTTGATGGGGTGCTTGGCTGTATGGTCTAGTTGTTGGGTGGGTTGGATTGTTTGATGGGTTGGATGCGATGATCTTGAAGGTCTCTTCCAACCTGCTGTATTGTATTGTATTGTATTGATTCTATGATACTGCTATGAAATCAATTAACGCTACAGCACTGACAGAGCTGGAGAGCAGGCCTGCTGAGGAGCAGCTGAGGGAGCTGGGGGTGTTTAGTCTGCAGAAGAGGAGGCTGAGGGGAGAGCTCATTGCCCTCTACAACCCCCTGAAAGGAGGTTGGAGTGAGCTGGGGGTTGGTCTCTCCTGCCAGTAACAAGTGATAGGATGAGATGAAATGCCCTCAAGCTGCACCAGCAAAGGTTTGGGTTGGATGTCAGCAGAAACTTCTTCCCTGATAGGGTTCTCAACCACTGGCAAGGCTGCCCAGGGAGGTGGCTGAATCCCCATCCCTGGAGGTGTTTCAAAGAGGCAGAGATGTGGTGCTGAGGGCCATGGTTCAGCACCAGCCTTGGCAGAGCTGGAGAATGGTTGGACTCGGTGATCTTAAAGGCCTTTTCCCAAAACCCCAATTCTGTGATTCTATAAGAGATGAACTTTTGTCCTTGCTCAAGCCCAGAATGGACAACAGACCCCAAGAATTCAGCTCCCATTTTTACCCCAGCATGGCTTGAGCTGGGCTGGAAGTGCCTGCTGCGGGTCACTGGGGTGAGGTGAGCGGTGCCGTGGCTCTGGGGAGGTGAGTGATGCTTGGTGTGAGCACTACATTTCTTTCAAGTGGGTCAGCCTGTGCGGCAGGGAAGCTGGCTGGAGGGGGAAGGCTCAGACTTCAAAGGGAGGGCAGCAGGCAGAAGGGGGGATGAAACAAGCCCTAATGACGTGCCATTCATAGCCACTTCACACGAAGAGCCAGGCACGGGGAGCTGTTGAAATGAGTCCTTTCCTCAGGAATTAGACACCCATTTCAATCTTGCCTATGCTGCTGCCCTCATCTCAACCAAAACAGGCAATCCAATCACACTGCCCTCTCACCATCAGATAACTTTACTCCCAACCACGGAATAGCCTCACACTGACTAACAAATACACGAAATCCTCACCCACCTCTCTGATGCTGACTCTGATGAGCCAGGGCTTCCTTCAGTGAGTCAGAGCCGACTGGTGGGGAAGCCTCTTGTCTGCTTTCTATCAGAGGCTAATCCATTTTCATGTCACATCACAGAATCACAGAATCAATAAGGTAGGAAAAGACCTCAGAGATCATCAAGTCCAACCTATTACCTAATACCTAACACCTGACAACTAAAGCACAAATCAGAAACAAAGAAATCAAAGTGGAGGGGTGGGGAATACATTAAGCCTGTAACAGTTGACTTTTAAACTGGCTTTTCCTCTTTGCTCCTTTTGTGGCACCCTCAGACCCCACTAGATCCAGGGGAGGCTGGACACAGAGTCCATATCCCTTATCTGGTTTGCTTGCACCTCAGAGGACTCAGGATCAATCCAGTGCAGCAATGGCTGAGGATGGGTTTGTCTGCCCTGCAGCCCCCTCACGGTGCACCAAGTCCTTTGTCTCCCTGAATCCCAGAATCATAGATTCAAAAGGGTTGGAAAAGATCTCAGAGATCATCAAGTCCAACCTGTTACTTAACACCTCCTGACAACTAAACCATGGCTCCAAATGCCACATCCAAGCCTTTCTTGAACACCTCCAGGGATGGGGACTCCACCACCTCCCTGGGCAGCACATTCCAGTGGCCAGTTCATCTTTCTGGGATGAACTTTCTCCTCACCTCCAGCCTAAACTTCCCCTGGCACAGCTTGAGACTGTGTCCTCTTGTTCTGCTGCTGGTTGCCTGGGAGAAGAGACCAACCCCCACACTGCTCCTGCTTTGCACTCAGAAGCATCTGCCTTCTTTTCCTTAGACTGGCATGGGTCCCAGTGGCAAGAGGAAAAGGTGAAAACCAGTTGGGTCATGCTTTGCTGAGTGCTGATAGTACATTCATCACCACACAGCACCACAGCAGAGAAGCACTCACTGCAGCTACTGTTTTAAATCACTGGTTTAAACTCAGGGTTTTGGACACTGGTTTATGCCTCTGAGAGATGGATGGTCTGGGAGGCCTGGAGAATTGACTCTCTGGCCTTTGTGAGCCTTTGAGATTGACTTTCCCCTTGTTATATATTGGAGAAAACCATTTTTAGAGACTTTTCAGCACTGTGATGTTCCTTAGGATCATAGAATCATAGAATCAATAAGGTTGGAAAAGACCTCAGGGATCATCAAGTCCAACCTGTCACCCAGCACCTCATGACAACTAAACCATGGCTCCAAGTGCCGCATCCAATCCCCTCTTGAACACCTCCATTCACTGGGTTTAGATCCTGATGCAAGACTTGAGCTTGTAGACTTAGAATACTGGGTTCAGTTTTGGGGCCCTCACTACAAGAAGAGCACTGAGGAGCTGGTGTGGGTCCGCAGAAGAGGAACAAAGCAGGGGAAGGGTCTAGAGAACAGGGCTGGTGAGCAGCAACCCCTGTTTGCTTCAGAAACCACAGAGAGAACAGCAGGATGGAACAGATTCCACTTTCCATGCTGGGGACTAGGGAGAAGGCTTTAGATAGCAAAAGCAGACCTGGGGTTGTTCAGCATGGAGAAGTGAAGGCTGAGAGAACAAGGGGACACAGTCTCAAGCTGCACCAGGGGAAGTTTAGGCTGGAGGTGAGGAGAAAGTTCTTCACTGAGACAGTCATTCATCATTGGAATGTGCTGCCCAGGGAGGTGGTGGAGTCACCATCCCTGGAGGTGTTCAAGAGGGGATTGGACGTGGCACTTGGTGCCATGGTCTAGTCATGAGATCTGTGGTGACAGGTTGGACTTGATGATCCTTGAGTTCTCTTCCAACCTTGCTGATTCTGTGATACTGTGAGAGGAGACCTCATTGCTCTCTACAGCTCCCTGAAAGGAGGCTGGAGCCAGGTGGGGGTTGGGCTCTTCTCCCAAGTAACAAAAAACAGGATGAGAGGGGATGGCCTCAAATTGTGCCAGGGGAGGGTTAGGTTGAAGATTAGGAAAAATCTGTTTGCTGCAAGAGTGGTCAGGGTTTGAAACAGGCTGCCCAGGGAGGTGGTGGAGAATAGCATAGCATAGCATAGCATAGCATAGCATAGCATAGCATAGCATAGCATAGCATAGCATAGCATAGCATAGCGTAGCATAGCATAGCGTAGAATAGACTAGAATAGACTAGACTAGACTAGAATAGAATACAATAGAATACAATAGAATACAATAGAATACAATAGAATACAATAGAATAGACTAAAATAGAATAGAATTAACCAGGTTGGAAGAGACCTTTGAGATCATCAAGTCCAACCTATCACCCAGCACCACCTAATCAACTAAACCATGGCACCAAGCACCCCATCCAATCCTTTCTTGAACACCTTCAGTGATGGTGACTCCACCACCTCCCTGGGCAGCACATTCCAATGGTCAATCTTTCTTTCTATGAAGAACTTCTTCCTAACATCCAGCCTAAACCTGCCCTGGCACAGCTTGAGACTGTGTCCTCTTGTTCAGGTGCTGGGTGCCTGGCAGAAGAAGCCAACCCCTACCTGGCTACAACCTCCCTTCAGGGAGTTGCAGAGAGCAAGAAGGTCTCCCCTGAGCCTCCTCTTCTCCAGGCTAAGCAACCCCAGCTCCCTCAGCCTCTCCTCACAGGGCTGTGCTCCAGACCCCTCCCCAGCTTTCTTGCCCTTCTCTGGACACCTTCCAGCATCTCAACATCTTTCCTAAACTGAGGAGCCCAGAACTGGACACAGGACTCAAGGTGTGGCCTAAGCAGTGCTGAGCACAGGGCACAATGACTTCCCTGCTCCTGCTGGCCACACTCTTCCTGATGCAGGCCAGGATGCCACTGGCCTTCTTGGTCCCCTGGGCACACTGCAGGCTCATGTTCAGCCTACTGTCAACCAGTCCCCCCCCAGTTCCCTCTCTGCCTGGCTGCTCTCCAGCCACTCTGACCCCAGCCTGCAGCACTGCCTGGGGTTGCTGTGACCAATGTGTAGAACCTGGCACTTGGATGCATGGAGTCATCATCCCTGGAGGTGTTCAGGAAACCTGGGGACAGGTTTAGTGGGCATGGTGGTGTTGGGTTGATGGCTGGCCTTGATTTTAGAGGACTTTTCCAACCTTAACAATTCCATGACTCAATTCTTGCAGCATCAGTGCAGAGCAGGTCCACTGCAAGCCACATGCCCCAGGACTTTTAGTTAGCTTCAGTGTGGTATGAATTTAAGCATTACACAGGGAGGGGGGTAAAAAATGAAATAATTATTTAATTCAATAGAAACTTTTGATCAGTTCCACTTAGGAAAATGTACAAAATGGAGGGGATATGAAATAATTGACCAAAGGCACAGCTGAGCCATGCCAAGGCAGTGGGCTGGCTTGTTAAGCCTTTTAATGCTCTAAACATGGTAGGAGAAAATCATCCCTTCGACATGGGACTAGAAGCTTTTGCTATCTAGAGCCTTCTCCCTAGTCCCCAGCATGGAAAGTGAAATCTGTTCCATCCTGCTGTTCTTTCTGTGGTTTCTGAAACAAAACTGAGAGAGCAAAGCTTTGCCCTCCAAAGGCCCCTGTGGGAGAGGAGAAGCTTGCAAAGGCTACTGGAGTTGTGTAATGTTGACAGTAGGAGCTGAGTGATCCTTACACCAGCATCTCTGCAATGGGCAACAGGAAAATGTCTCCAGGATGTTAAAGGAACAAGAGAGGAGAAGCAGAAGGAAGTGGGATAGATTATGCTGCCCCCAGGAGCATCTGAGCTCCAACAAGCTTTGTTAGGCAAGGCTGAGAGAGCTGGGATGGGTCAGCCTGGAGAAGAGAAAGCTGAGGGGAGACCTTATTGCCATGGAGCAGCACATAAAGAGTGGCTGCCAGGAGGATGGAGACTCCTTTTTACAAGGAGTCCCATGGGAAAGGGAATGGGTGACTGGGACAAGGTACTGCTAGGAGATGCCCGCTGGACTGCAGAAGAAAATGTTTCCCTGTGAGAGCAGTCAGACCCTGGAATTGTAGAATAAAATGGAATGGAATGGAATGGAATGGAATGGAATGGAATGGAATGGAATGGAATGGAATGGAATGGAATGGAATGGAATGGAATAGAATGGAATAGAATAGAATAGAATGGAATAGAATAGAATAGAATAGAATAGAATAGAATAGAATAGAATAGAATGGAATACAATACAATACAATACAATACAATACAATACAATACAATACAATACAATTAACCAGGTTGGAAGAGACCTTCAAGATCATTGAGTCCAACCTATCACCCAGCACCACCTAATCAACTAAACCATGGCACCAAGCACCCCATCCAGTCTCTTCCTAAGCACCTCCAGGGACAGTGACTCCACCACCTCCCTGGGCAGCACATTCCAATGGCCAATCTCTCTTTCTGGGAAGAATTTCTTCCTGACATCCAGCCTAAACCTCCCCTGGTGCAGCTTGAGACTTGGGTGCCTGGAAGAAGAGACCAGCCCTCACCTGGCTACAACCTCCCGTCAGGGAGTTGTAGAGAGCAAGAAGGTCTCCCCTGAGCCTCCTCTTCTCCAGGCTAAGCAACCCCAGCTCCCTCAGCCTCTCCTCACAGGGCTGGGCTCCAGACCCCTCCCCAGCCTTGTTGCCCTTCTCTGGACACATTCAAGAGTCTCAATGTCCTTCTTAAGCTGAGGAGCCCAGAACTGGACACAGGACTCAAGGTGTGGCCTAACCAGTGCAGACTACAGGGGCAGAATGATTTCCCTGCAACCTGTTCCAAAGCTGGGGAGGGACTGTTTACAAGGGCTTGTAGAACTAGGACAAGGGGAATGGTTTGAAACTAGAGCAGGGAATATTTAGGTTGGACATTAGGAGGAAATTCTTAACAGAGAGAGTGGTGGAACATAGGAACAGGTTGCTCAGGGGTGTGGTAGAGGCCCCATTGCTGGAGAAATGCCAGGTCAGGCTTGATGGGTCTCTGAGCTGCCAGAACAAGAGGACACAGTCTCAAGCTGTGCCAGGGGAGGTTTAGGCTGGATGTTAGGAAGAAGTTCTTCATAGAAAGAGTTTGGTCATTTGAATGTGCTGCTCAGGGAGGTGGTGGAGTCACCATCACTGGAGGTGTTCAAGAAAGGATTGGATGTGGCACTTAGTGCCATGGTTTAGCTGATTAGATGGTGTTGGATGATAGGTTGGACTTGATGATCTCAGAGGTCTTTTCTAACCTGGTTAATTCTATTCTACTCTACTCTACTCTACTCTACTCCACTCTACTCTACTCTACTCCACTCCACTCTACTCTACTCCACTCTACTCTACTCTACTCCACTCTACTCTACTCTACTCTACTCTACTCTACTCTACTCTACTCTAATCTACTCTACTCTACTCTACTCCACTCTACTCTACTCCACTCTACTCCACTCTACTCTACTCTACTCCACTCCACTCTACTCTACTCCACTCTACTCTACTCTACTCTACTCTACTCTACTCTACTCTACTCTACTCTACTCTACTCCACTCTACTCTACTCCACTCTACTCCACTCCACTCTACTCTACTCTACTCTACTCTACTCTACTCTAATCTACTCTACTCTACTCCACTCTACTCTACTCTAATCTACTCTACTCTACTCCACTCTACTCTACTCCACTCTACTCCACTCTACTCTACTCCTCCACTCTACTCTACTCTACTCCACTCCACTCTACTCTACTCTACTCTACTCTACTCTACTCTACGCTACTCTACTCCACTCTACTCCACTCTACTCTACTCCACTCTACTCTACTCTACTCCACTCTACTCCACTCTACTCTACTCTACTCTGCTCTACTCTACTCTACTCTACTCTACTCTACTCTACTCTACTCTACTCTACTCTACTCTACTCTACTCTACTCTACCCTATTCTATTCTATTCTATTCTATTTAGTTGGGGATGTCCTTGCTTACTGCAGGAGATTTGGACAAGATGACCTCTAGAGGTCCCTTCCAACCCAATGCATTCTGTGATTCTGTGAGCCACAGCTCACTCTAAGAGTAAGCTCAACAGTTGCTAAATGGTTTTAGGACTTGCTGTGGGAAGGTTTTGCATGACCTGGTCCAAACTTTACCATCACTACCATGCTGCTTAAGACAACCTGCCTCAGGGATCCCCTTTCGGCTCCTACATTGCTTGAACTCCCTGGATCCCTGAATTTTGGTGATGCTCCCTATTACATGGTGGGGGGGGAGAGGGAAGGCAATTTCTCTTCTCTTCTCTCCATGCAAAGAATTCTTCAGTTTATTTACAAAACTCTCTGGAATGAGAAGGAGCTATTTGTGGTTCCTGTGGCTGATGTCTGTTGGGCTGAAGATGCGAAGAGCCTGCATAAAACTCTGGACCCCTGGTGAGATGTTGCAGCCTGTTGATGCTCTCTCTAACCAAATCCAGGGGAAATGTGTTCTGGCAGCCAGCATGTTCCATCTTCAGGAGTACTTTGCCAGATGTGTTTAATAATGATCAGGCATTCCCCAGGGAGGTCTTGGCCATGCAGGCTGAGGGCCTCCTTGCTCATAGACGCCACCACAGAAGGGTTACAGATCGTCCCTTGGACTGTAGGACACTCCCAGGCTCTTCCTTCTCTTCCTCCTCAGAACTGTTGACACTTGGCAAGCAAAATAGGATCACAGGATCACAGCTCACAGGATGTTAGGGGTTGGAAGGGACCTTTGGAGATCATCGAGTCCAACCCCCTGCCAGAGCAGGAGTGCAGAATCCAGCACAGGTCACACAGGAACACATCCAGATGGAGCTCGAAAGTCTCCAGAGAAGGAGACTCCACAACCTCTCTGGGCAGCCTGCTCCAGGGCTCTGTGAATAGGATGGTTTCTTGTCCCTCAGGTGGGAAGTGCCTCTTGAGGGGGAAATATTTTGTCAAGCCTGGTAGGTGCATGAAGGAATTACTCTCCCTCTCCCCCAGTCCTTATGAGATCTTTGTCCTTCAAAAGGGAGGACACTTGAGGGACTTCTTTGTTATAGGTATTGTACCACCAACCTTCTGAAGTAAAACTGAAGTCAGGTAACTCTCTGGAGGAGTTAGCATCTATTAGAAAGAAATTTTACAGTATTTGTGAAGCACAAACCAGAAACAAAGAAATCAAAGTGGAGGGGTGGGGAATACATTAAGCCTGTAACAGTTGACTTTTAAACTGGCTTTTCCTCTTTGCTCCTTTTGTGGCAGCCTCAGACTCCACTAGATCCAGGGAAGGCTGAACACAGAGTCCATGTTCCTTATCTGGTTTGCTTGCACCTCAGAGGACTCAGGCTCAATCCAGTGCAGCAATGGCTATGGAGGGGTTTGTCTGCCCTGCAGCCCCCTCACGGTGCACCAAGTCCTTTGTCTCCCTGAATCATAGAATCAAAAAGGTTGGAAAAGATCTCAGAGATCATCAGGTCCAAGCTGTTACCTAACACCTCCTGACAACTAAACCTTGGCTCCAAGTGACACATCCAAGCCTTTTATGAACACCTCCAGGGACAGGGACTTCACCACCTCCCTGGGTAGCACATTCCAGTGGCAAATTACTCTTTCTGGGAAGAACTTTCTCTTCACCTCCAGCCTAAACTTCCCCTGGCACAGCTTGAGACTGTGTCCTCTTGTTCTGGTGCTGGGTGCCTGGGAGAAGAGACCAACCCCCTCCTGGCTACAACCTCCCTTCAGGTAGTTGTATACAGCAAGAAGGTCTCCCCTGAGCCTCCTCTTCTCCAGGCTAAGCAACCCCAGCTCCCTCAGCCTCTCCTCACAGGGCTGTGCTCCAGACCCCTCCCCAGCTTTCTTGTAGCCCCCTTCAGATACTGGAAGGCCACAATGAGATCTCCTCAGAGCCTTCTCCTCTCCAAACTGAATATCCCCAACTCTCTCATTCTGTCTCCATTGGAGAGGTCCTCCTTGGGCATCTAGTTGAGGATGGGTGATGAGACTGCACCTCAGCTGCAGCAAGCCATCAAAGAGCATTCTTCCACCCCAAGCTTTTCCCATGGAAGTCAGGTGCTTAGGAAGAGACTGGATGGGGTGCTTGGTGCCATGGTTTAGTTGATTAGATGGTGCTGGGTGATAGGTTGGACTCAAGGGTCTCAAAGGTCTCTTCCAACCTGGTTTATTCTATTCTATTCTATTCTATTCTATTCTATTCTATTCTATTCTATTCTATTCTATTCTATTCTATTCTATTCTATTCTATTCTATTCCATTCCATTCCATTCCATCCTATCCTATCCTATCTTATCCTGTTCTGGCCTATTCTATTCTATTCTATCCTATCCTATCCTATCCTATCTATTCTATTCATTCTATTCTATTCTATTCTATTCTATTCTATTCTATTCTATTCTATTCTATTCTATTCTATTCTATTCTATTCTATTCTATTCCTATCCAATATTCTATTCTATTCTATTCTATTCTATCCTATCCTATCCTATCTTATCCTGTTCTGGCCTATTCTATTCTATTCTATTCTATTCTATTCTATTCTATCCTATCCCATTCTATCCTATCCTATCCTGTTCTGTTCTGTTCTATTCTATTCTATTCTATTCTATTCTATTCTATTCTATTCTATTCTATTCTATCCTGTTCTGTTCTATTCTATTCTATTCTATTCTATCCTATTCTATTCTATTCTATCCTATCCTATCCCATTCTATCCTATCCTATCCTATCCTATCCCATTCTATCCTATCCTATTCTATTCTATTCTATTCTATTCTATTCTATTCTATTCTATTCTATTCTATCCTATCCTATCCTATCCTATCCTATCCTATTCTATTCTATTCTATTCTATCCTATCCTATCCTATCCTATTCCTATTCTATTCTATTCTATTCTATTCTATTCTATTCTATTCTATTCTATCCTATCCTATCTTATCCTGTTCTGGCCTATTCTATTCTATTCTATTTTATTCTATCCTATCCTATCCCATTCTATCCTATCCTGTTCTATTCCATTCTATTCTATTCTATTCTATTCTATTCTATTCTATTCTATTCTATTCTATTCTATTCTATTCTATTCTATTCTATTCCCTATCCTATCCTATCCCATTCTATCCTATCCTTTCCTGTTCTATTCTATTCTATTCTATTCTATTCTATTCTATTCTATTCTATTCTATTCTATTCCATTCTATCCTATTCTATCCTATCCTATCCTCCTATCCTATCCTATCCTATCCTATCCTATCTTATCCTGTTCTGGCCTATTCTATTCTATTCTATTCTATTCTATTCTATTCTATTCCATCCTATCCCATTCTATCCTATCCTATTCTATCCTATCCTATCCTATCCTATTCTATTCTATTCTATTCTATTCTATTCTATTCTATTCTATTCTATCCTATTCTATTCTATTCTATTCTATCCTATCCTATCCTATCCCATTCTATCCTATTCTATTCTATTCTATTCTATTCTATTCTATTCTATTCTATTCTATCCTATTCTATTCTATTCTATTCTATTCTATTCTATTCTATCCTATCCTATCCTATCCTATCCTATCTTATCCTGTTCTGGCCTATTCTATTCTATTCTATTCTATCCTATCCTATCCTGTTCTGTTCTATTCTATTCTATTCTATTCTATTCTATTCTATTCTATTCTATTCTATTCTATTCTATTCTATTCTATCCTATTCCATTCTATCCTATCCTATTCTATTCTATTCTATTCTATTCTATTCTATTCTATTCTATTCTATCCTATCCTATCCTATCTATCCTATCCTATTCTATTCTATTCTATTCTATTCTATTCTATTCTATTCTATTCTATTCTATTCTATTCTATTCTATTCTATTCTCTCCTATCCTATCTTATCCTGTTCTGGCCTATTCTATTCTATTCTATTCTATTCTATCCTATCCCATTCTATTCTATTCTATTCTATTCTATTCTATTCTATTCTATTCTATTCTATTCTCTATTCTATTCTATTCTATCCTATCCTATCCTATCCTATCCTATCCTATCCTATCCTATCCTATCCTATCCTATCCTATCCTAAACATAAAACTCCCTGGACTCCTCCTCCATGTTCCTCTTTTCTTGTTTTGATCCCATAACCATTAATCCATCCTTCAAGCCAGGCTGATAGAAAAACATCCTTGCAGTAGTCATAGAATTTACTTGCTGCAAGCCATCAGAATCTCCTTCTCTGAAAGTTCAGACTCAGCTCCCCGACCCAAACTTTCTATTTTTACCAGAGACACCACAGCTCATTGTTTCCAGAGAAAGGCTCTGGAAAATATTCTGAGAAAGGAAAATCCCCAGTGGTTTCACTTGCTAATGAGGCTTAGAGCTGATAGCTGGACAAACAGCTTGCAGGGGATAAAAAAAGACAGGCCTCCAAGCCAAAAAGAGCTTAAAGCCAGGCAAGGGAAGAGAATAGTGCAAACTTAACTTGGTGTCTTCTCTGATCTCCAGTATTTAGGCTGTATAAAAGGGGAAATGGAGAGATGGGTTCTAGACCTAAAGCCACTCACCAGTCTGTGCAGACATTTTTTACACCTGGTGGCTGAGCCTTTGTAAGAGATGGGGCAGAACTGGGCTGGGGGTCTCTGTCGTCCTACCACTTCCTTTCACAGAATCACAGAGAGGTGGGGGTTGGAAGAAACATGCAAAGATGATTGAATCCACCTCCCCTCCTAGAGCAGGGTCGTCCAGAGTAAATTACCCCTGAACACATCCAGGTGGGTTTGGAATGCCTCCAGAAATGGAGACTCCACAACCTCTCTGGGCAGCCTGCTCCAGGGCTCTGCCACCCTTAAAGTGAAGATTTCTTTCCCTGTGTTTAGGTGGAATCTCCTGTGCCTCTCTTGCCCCTTGTCCTGTCACTGGACACCACTGAGAAAACCCTGGCTTCATTCTCCTGACACCCCTTAGCTATTGATCAGCACTAATGAGATGCCCCTCAGTCTGCTCTTCTCCAGGCTGAACAGCCCCAGCTCTGTCCTCACAAGGTATCCTCAGCATCTTCATAGCTCTCCGTTGGACTCTCTTCAGAAGTTCCCTGTCCTTCCTGAACAGGGGAGCCCTGAGCTGCACACAGGAATCATAGAATCATAGAATCAATAAGGTTGGAAAAGACCTCAGAGATCATCAAGTCCAACCTATTACCAAACACCTCATTACTAACTAAACCATGGATCCAAGTGCCCATCCAAGCCTTTCTTAAACACCTCCAGGGATGGAGACTCCACCACCTCCCTGGGCAGCACATTCCAGTGGCCAGTTACTTTCTCTGGGAAGAACTTTCTCCTCACCTCTAGCCTAAACTCCCCTGGCACAGCTTGAGACTGTGTCCTCTTGTTCTGGTGCTGCTTTCCTGGGAGAAGAGACCAACCCCCACCTGGCTACAACCTCCCGTCAGGGAGTTGGAGAGAGCAAGAAGGTCTCCCCTGAGCCTCCTCTTCTCCAGGCTAAGCAACCCCAGCTCCCTCAGCCTCTCCTCACAGGGCTGTGCTCCAGACCCCTCCCCAGCTTTGTTGCTCTTCTCTGGATGCCTTCCAGCAACTCAACATCTTTCCTAACCTGAGGGGCCCAGAACTGGACACAGGACTCAAGGTGTGGCCTAACCAGTGCTGAGTCCAGGGCACAATGACTTCCCTGCTCCTGCTGGCCACACTCTTCCTGATCCAGGCCAGGGTGCCATTGGCCTTCTTGCCCCCTGGGCACACTGCTGGCTCATGTTCAGCTGACTGTCAGCCAGTCTTCTCAGAAACAAGCAAATAAACCAAACCAACCAAACAGACCCAACAGCAACAAACCAAAACACCACCACAGCTCTGCAGTGACCTGAAAGGAGGTTGGAGCAAGGAGGGGGTAGCCTCCTCTCCTTGGTGTCCATCAGCAGGACCAGAGGAAATGGTTCCAAGCTGCACCAGGAGAGGGTCAGGCTGGACCTTAGGAAATATTTCTGCACTGGAAAGGTTCTCAAACATTGGTATGGTCTGCCCAGGGCAGTGGTGGTGTCACCAGCTCTGGAGGCATTTAAGCTGCATGCGGTCCTGGTGCTTAGGGACATGGTTTAGTGGTGACTTTGCAGTGCTGGGTCAAAGGTTGGACTGGATGATCTCAAAGGTTTCTTCCAAGCAAAGATATTCTGCCATGCTGTTAAAAAATTCAAAGTAAGAAGCTCCTGGAGCACTCAGTGGTTTGAGAGTTCAGTGAAACCAAGTCTGACAACTGAACTGGGGGTGCAGCTCCTCACTTTTCATTCCCACAGTAGCGGTGTGTCCTGGTGGCAAGATCACTCTCCAGGTCGTTGTGCAAAGTAGTGCCTCGAGGGGCACTGAAATTCGTGTTCTAGTCTCATTGACATCCTGGGTCTGCAGCAGGGCCAAAGTTTGCTCTTCTCCTATGTGTTCACCCCTACTGAGAGAAAAAAACCCAACTCATTCCTCATGCTATTAATGAAAGAGCAGAAGGCAGCCTGAACTCCCTTTGTGCTTTCTCAGCCTGTGGGACTGCTCATCAAAACCTCAGGGCACAGAGCAGTGCTTTACCCATTCATGGGCCACCTCTTTCCTGCCAAACCCATAGGTGAACAAAGTACAGAGGCATTCCTGAACTTCCTTGCCACCAGGCAAGCTTCCCTGAGCTAGCAGAGGAGAATGGTGGCTTTTCCTTTGCAGGCTTCACACGGGCTGCTGGTCTGCCTCCAAGGCATCCACAGAAGGGAAGCTGACAGAAGCAAGTTTGTGGTGTGTGCAGGCAGCTCTTCAGGCTGCAGCTAAAAATACAGGTCAACATGAACAAAGTGGGCAACCAAAGCATGGCATGTGAGCATTTGTAGAGTTATCACTGGCCCCAGGAGAAAGCAGAGCAGGGAGCCAGGAGTATTTACAAATAGGTCTTCCAAATGGAGAGGAGGACTGGATTGCTCTCACATGTGAAATGGAACCAGATGGCCCAGGTTGAGAGATGAAATCTTTCACTTAGAAAAGTGCCTGGGCTGCTCATATAAGATGAGGGCCCAGGAAAAAAAAAAAAAAAAAAAAAAAAAAAAGAAGACAGGGTCTGGAGCTATTTGCTGCTGAATTGGTTTTCAGATCCAACTTGCCTTTAAGGACACAAGCAAGAAGAAATCACTAGTGGGTAAGGAAGATGTAGTGCACCGCTCTCTACCACTGAGAAGCAACCCACTGAGTCCTGTCTGGTACTGCAAAGCCAGGCTGCAATGGTATCCCCTTTTCTGCTGCCCCCAAACCCCTAGAGAAGAACTGAGCAGTTTTAATTAGTGAGTGCAATAAGTTTGCTTTTCCTTGTCTGAGGAATGAGAACAATTCAACTGCAAGGCAAATATAACTCTACCTATGCTCCATGCTGGGACTGGAGCAGGGAAAATGCCACAGCTAAGCCTGAACATCAGGTTGTAATTGTTGGAGCTTAAAAACATGCCAGAGAGAACATTCCAGGGAAAGAAGGAGGGTGAGAAGGATGACTCTTCTGTGCCTTTTTATTAAGGCAAATGAGCATCAGATCTAACCAGGGCAACTTCCTGCACAGCAGAGCTGAAATCAAATGGCATTGAGTCAATGAAAGGAATTACACACTAGGTTGATTTTTAATCATCCAGCTAGGCAAAGCAAAAAAAAACCCAACACCCAAGTGAAACTGAGTTTATCTGCTGAGCCAAGTGCATGCAAGGCAGGAAAGCCAGCAAAAAAGGGCTAAAAGGAAAATAACTCCTCTCTAGGATGCTGCTGCTCCATCAAAGCCCTTTCAAATGTAACTTGCTGTTAGCTCTTCCTGCAAGATGTGAGCACATCCAAGTGCCAGGTGCTGCACTTTGGCCACAGCAACCCCATGCAGAGCTACAGGCTGGGGTCAGAGTGGCTGAGAGCTGCCAAACAGAGAGGGACCTGGGGTGCTGATTGACAGCTGCCTGAACATGAGCCAGCAGTGTGCCCAGGTGGCCAAGAAGGCCAATGGCATCCTGGCCTGCATGAAGAACAGTGTGGCCAGCAGGAGCAGGGAAGTAATTCTGCCCTGTGCTCAACACTGGTTAGGGCACACCTTGAGTCCTGTGTCCAGTTCTGGGCTCCTCAATTTAAGAAGGACATTGAGAGACTTGAAGGTGTCCAGAGAAGGGCAAGGAGGCTGGGGAGGGGTCTGGAGCACAGCCCTGTGAGGAGAGGCTGAGGGAGCTGGGGTTGCTTAGCCTGGAGAAGAGGAGGCTCAGGGGAGACCTTCTTGCTCTCTCCAACTCCCTGAAGGGAGGTTGTGTGGGGGTTGTGAAGGAAGCCAGGTGGGGGTTGGTCTCTTCTCCCAGGCAACCAGCACCAGAACAAGAGGACACAGTCTCAAGCTGCTCCAGGGGAAGTTTAGGCTGGAGGTGAGGAGAAAGTTCTTCACTGAGTTGTTAGCAATTGGAATGTGCTGCCCAGGGAGGTGGTGAAGTCCCCATCCCTGGAGGTGTTCAAGAGGGGTTTGGACGTGGCACTTGGTGCCATGGTCTAGTCATGAGGTCTGTGGTGCCAGGTTGGACTTGATGATCTTTGAGGTCTCTTCCAACCCTGGTGATGCTGTGATTCTGTGGTGGAGTGACCATTCCTGGAGGTGTTCCAGAAACCTGTGGCCATGGCACTTAGGGCCATGGTTTAATGGCCATGGTGGTGTTGAGCTGATGTTTGGACTCAGTGATCTTAGACCTCTTTTCCAACAGGAACAACTGATTCTGTGATCCTGTCTTGCTCTCTCACCAACTCTTGTCTGTTTCTGTTGTTTTTTGTTTCGATGCTTGTCTCCTCAGTGCATTCTAACGTGAGCCAGGGTTGCCAAGGAGGGTGTGCTACGTGTTCTGACTACAATGGATGTCTGTCATGCAAGCCCAGGCTCTTTTTTGTTCTGGAGAGGATTGGCATGAAGCAGATTGGAGTTTGTCTTTCCTCCTGTCCCAGCGGATACTACGGGACACGGTATCCCGACATTAACAAGTGTGCAAGTAAGTGCTGGGCAAGGGGGTTTGCTGGGGTAAGGGGAAGTGGTGGGGCAAGGGGAAGTGGTGGGGCAAAGGCAAGTGGTGGGGCAAGGGAAATTGCTGGGGCAAAGAAAAGTGGTGGGGCAAGGGGAAGTGGTGGGGCAAGGGGAAGTGTTGGGGCAAGGGGAATTGCTAGGGGCAAGGGGAAGTGGTGGGGCAAGGGGAAGTGGTGGGGCAAAGGCAAGTGGTGGGGCAAGGGGAATTGCTAGGGGCAAGGGGAAGTGGTGGGGCAAGGGGAAGTGGTGGGGCAAGGGGAATTGCTAGGGGCAAGGGGAAGCGGTGGGGCAAGGGGAAGTGGTGGGGCAAAGGCAGGTGGTGGAGCAAGGGGAATTGCTAGGGGCAAGGGGAAGTGGTGGGGCAAGGGGAATTGCTAGGGGCAAGGGGAAGTGGTGGGGCAAGGGGAAGTGTTGAGGCAAGGGGAAGTCCTAGGGGCAAGGGGAAGTGGTGGGACAAGGGGAAGTGGTGGGGGCAAGGGGAAGAGCTGGGTTTGTTGGCTCTCTCCTGAATGCTGTGTCTCCTTGGGAGCTCAGAGCACAGAGAAACAGGTGGGCAGGCCCCGGCTTTGCTCACTTCTGTTCTGGGAGTGCAGTATACATTAGCCTGAGCAAGGGGTTCAGGTGGAAGATCACAAACCAGCCTAAAGCTGAGGGATCTCTGCTCTGCATGGAAGACCTGCCTAGGATCCAGGGGATTGTCTCCTCAGGATCACAGGATGCTAGGGGTTGGAAGGGACCTCTGAAGGGACACAGAGTGGTGGCACTTAGCCCTCAAGTTTTGTCCCCATACCTCATGGGCTATGGATGTATTGGGGCACCAGTAGTGGAGCACCAATGCTGACATTGCTCCATAAGATCATAGGATCACAGAATGTTAGGAGTAGGAAGGGACCTTCAAATATCATCCATTCCAACTCCCCTGCCAGAGCAGGAGCACAGAATCCAGCACAGGTGACACAGGAACACATCCAGATGGGGCTTGAAAGTCTCCAGAGAAGGAGACTCCACAACCCCTCTGGGCAGCCTGCTCCAGGGCTCTGTGACCCTCACAGTGAAGAAGTTCCTCCTCCTGTTGAGGTGGAACCTCCTGTGCTGGAGTTTACATCCATTGCCCCTTGTCCTATCACAGGGTGCAACTGATCAGAGTCTGTCCCCTCCCTCTTGACCCCCAGCCCTCAGGTATTGATAGTCATTGATTAAATCCCCTCTCGGACTTCTCTCCAGAGTAAAAAGCCTCCCCCACACTCCCATGCAAACAGGCAATGCTGGGGGGCACCAGGCATTGTCCTCTGGCAGCAGGAGGGTCTGGTGGCAGCTCTGAAGAGTGGGAGCCAAGGGATGCTGGATCTCAGTGGCTGGAGCCGTGTAACCCACTGCCTGTACCCACCTGACCCCTGTGGCTAGGAGAGAAGGTGGCAGGTTGCAGTCTCAGAGGATGTGCTTTGTCCTGGTCTCTTGACAGCCTCTCTCCCACTCAGGATAGTCTCCTGAGTGCCTGTAGCAGCAGGCCAGGTTTCTTCATCTGGCCAGGTTTCATCTGGCCAGGTTTCATCCCAGTTTGGGAGAAGGTACTGAATCATGGAATCAACAAAGTTGGTAAAGACCTCAGAGATCATCAAGTCCAACCTGTCACCTCATGACTACTAAACCATGGCTTCAAGTGCCACATTCAATCTTGAACACTGCCACATTCAATTCCCTCTTGAACACCTCCAGGGATGGGGACTCCACCACCTCCCTGGGCAGCACATTCCAATGGCCAATCTCTCTTGCTGGGAAGAACTTTCTCCTCACCTCCAGCCTAAACTTCCCCTGGCACAGCTTGGGACTATGTCCTCTTGTTCTGGTGCTGCTTGCCTGGGAGAAGAGACCAACCCCCACCTGGCTACAACCTCCCTTCAGGGAGTTGGAGAGAGCAAGAAGGTCTCCCTGAGCCTCCTCTTCTCCAGGCTAAGCAACCCCAGCTCCCTCAGCCTCTCCTCACAGGGCTGTGCTCCAGACCCCTCCCCAGCCTCCTTGCCCTTCTCTGGACACCTTCAAGTCTCTCAATGTCCTTCTTACCTCCAGGCTGGGAGACAGAGAATCCAACTCTATTCTTTACCACTCAGGCAACATTTTGGCCCCACTCTATATTTTGACCCATAAATGAGCTGGAAAAGATCTCAATGTCCTCTTCACTCTTCTGTTTTTTGCTGTTGAATTGACTGGTTTTAATCCCACAGCTGATATAAAAACATAAGAGCAACAGGCAAACAACACTCCCAGCTTTTACCTGGTAATAAAAGCTATTTAATGATCAGACCCCAGAGGAAAGTCTTACAGAGTAACCTGACACTGTAAAAAGTGTTTGCTCAAGTGTGTGGCCTTGTGTATCAGACCTCAGCTGTGCCATGCACAAGTTTCTATGCATCCCCTTAGAAAATGTCAGAGACCTGGGAAATTTTTACTTGATGAGATGGTGTTGGGTGATAGGTTGGACTTGATGATCTCAAAGGTCTTTTCCAACCTGGCTAATTCTATTCTCAGTACACCACTGAGGCAAACTGGTGAATTTGAGCAGACCTAAAACAGTACAGATCTTGACTGAACATCAGGGAATCATTTAAGAAAGAAGGAAGGGAAAAAAAAGGAGAAGAGATCTTGATGCAAACCAGTCTCAAATCTCATCTGCATTCTGGCATATTCTTTATTTCTCCTGGATGAATGAAGATAGATAGCATGGAGCTGGCCCAGCACCTGCCCCTGTGGGGTTAATCAGTGCCTGTGGTGTGTCAGAGCAAGGCAGAAGCTGAGCATTTGTATCCTGTGCTGTGCTCTGTCTGCTCTTTCATAGAATCATAGAATGGAATGGAATGGAATGGAATGGAATGGAATAGAATAGAATAGAATAGAATAGAATAGAATAGAATAGAATAGAATAGAATAGAATAGAATAAATAGAATAGAATAGAATAGAATAAACCAGGTTGGAAGAGACCTTTGAGATCGTGTTCAACCTATCATCCAACACCATCTAATCAACTAAACCATGGCACCAAGCACCCCATCAAGTCTCCCCTTAAACACCTCCACCACCTCCCTGGGCAGCACATTCCAATGAGCAATCACTCTCTCTATGAAGAATTTCTTCCTAACATCCAGTCTGAACCTTCCCTTGAGGTTTAGCTTGAGACTGTGCCCTCTCATTCTGGTGCTGGGTGCCTGGGAGAAGAGACCAACCCCCACCTGGCTACAACCTCCCTTCAGGGAGTTGGAGAGAGCAAGAAGGTCTCCCCAGAGCCTCCTCTTCTCCAGGCTAAGCAGCCCCAGCTCCCTCAGCCTCTCCTCATGCAGCTTGTGTTTCAAACCCCTCACCAACTTTGTTGCCCTTCTCTGGACACCTTCCAGCAACTCAACAGCCTTCCTAAAATGAGGGGCCCAGAACTGGACACAGGACTCAAGGTGTGGCCTAAGCAGTGCAGTGTACAGGGGCACAATGACCTCCCTGCTCCTGATGGCATAGAACCAATAAGGTTGGAAAATACCTCAAAGATCATCCAGTCCAACCTGTCCCCCAGCACCTCACGACTACTAAACCATGGCACCAAGTGCCACGTCCAATCCCCTCTTGAACACCTCTAAGGACAGTGACTCCACCACTTCCCTTTGCATGGGTCTGCAGGAAGACAAGCAGTGTGAGGGCAGCATGAGGCCATCCTTAGCACCTCAGGGTCACTTCTGGCAGGGTTCACTGTGTGTACATGAAGAAGATCTCATCTGCATTTGCTTCCTTGGAAGACACTGCTGTGTGTGATTCGTGTGACTAACGTGAGAGAGCCCACGGTGTGTCGTGGCAAAGAGCAGCAACCCCTTTGTTTCCTGTTTGCATTTCAGAATGTAAAGCTGACTGTGAGACCTGCTTCACCAGAAACTTCTGCACAAAGTGTAAAAGTGGCTTTTACTTGTACAGTGGGAAGTGCCTTGAAAAGTGCCCCGATGGGCTGGAAGCCAACAACCACACGATGGAGTGCACCAGCGTCGGTAAGTCCTGCCCACCCCCTGTGCTGGCTGGTTTGCTCACGGGGGCCGGGGGATCCGAGCAGGGCAGGAGCTCCCAGATCAGTTACATCACCAGGGCAGTGCAGCTGCGAACGGGAATGCTCTGCACCGCCAGATGTGTTCCCCAGCACAACAAACTCCAGCTCTGATTTCCCAAGCCGGCCATTTCACAAGAGGCACAAGCCTGGCTGCACCCCCACGAACTCAGCCTGGGTGCTGAGGGCCATTCTGCCTCAGGGAATAAGGCCTGGGAGAGTGGCATCCATCTCCTGCTTGCTCTGTTAGGGAGTTACGCAGCTCTACTAACATCAAAGGATTCCAAAATCCCGAGCCAGACTCCACATAGTAGCTGAAAGATTAAAATACTAACTGCTTTGCTTCAGCTCCCTCCTGCTACCTTCCAAGCATGCATGGGGCAGCATTTGGAAGCTCACCTGCACAAAGGTGAAGGCTGGGAACTAAACCATTAAAGAAACAAAACCTGTAACACACACACACACACACAAAGCAAGCAGCCAACCAAAACCAACCCTAAACCCCCAAATGGTGCATCATCACCTGACTCCAGCCACTGGGGATTAAAATAAACCACCAAATAGTGTGGCACTGTCACTGCAGGCATGAGCTTGACTCACTGGCTGTGGAGAAGAGACCTTCTTTTGTGTCCCTCCGGCCTCTGACTCACCGGCTCCACTTATTCACGCCGGGGCAATTTTGGAGGTCACCACACCTAACTGTTTGCTCCATCCCTCTGCCACCCCTCTGGCTGAAAACAGAAGCAGTGATATATTTGCCTCTGGGAGTGCTGCAGTTGACACCCCCCTGCCAGGGGCAGGCTGAAGCTGTGGCAAGGATCAGCTTATTTTAGTCCGCCAAGCTGTGAATTGTGGTGGCCGAGGGCTGCGAGCTGCGGTGGAAGTGGTGACTTCTTCTAGCCACCAGCAACCAGGGAGGACTTAGGCACAGTCTGGCCATGATGGAAATCTCCTCCCCCCAGTGTACCATGGGCATAGTTCTCCCTGGCATTGAATGTTCTGGAGGGAGAGTCATGCAGGAATAAAAATGCCATGCAGGAGCTTGGCACTTCCCTTCTTCAGTCTACCTTAGTGACAGCGATGGGTTCACAGTTTTCTTCTCAAGCAAAGCCTTTCGCCCTTGAATGACATTCAAGGGATCAGTTTTGTTTCTTGGTGGCTGTTTTCAAGACCTATAGGCTCATCTGCTCTACCAATGAGTCAGTCTCAGCTAGGAAAAGCCATTTAAAGCTGCAGAGGACAAACAACCTTTGTGTGTGTGTGTCAGAGAGAGAGGGCACGTGAAGGCCAATTATTTTAACAGGGGAGCTTCAGTGCAATATGAAAACCAAAGTGATCCACAGGACAATTCACTGGGGGAAGGCTCCAGAGATTGCCTGAGGTCAGTTACATTTTTAGGCTTTGGAAAACTTGGAATGAAGTTCTGGAGCTGGGAAAAAAATAAATGCTGACTTACAAGCCCCTCCTTCTGGAGGGGTTAGAAGTGTTTCCTTCTCCAGTAGTGGTTTACAGTGAACATGAAGGGAAACAGAGATGCTTACTGTCTTTTACCAAGAGAAGAATGCTGAGGAGATGGCACAAAAGAAGGACAAAGAGCATGCTCCTAAGCTTCCAAGGTTACTTCCACTTCTGTTTACAAGTGTCCAGCTGCACACCTTCCGAGTTCCCAGCAGTACAAGATGTGCATTCAGCTCACTTCAGAACTTGTAACACCACCATCTCCTGAGAAGCTTGCACCCCACCTGACCCAAATCCTCCTCTGCTTTGCCTGCTTACACTTTGCATGTGCTACAGCTGATGGCTCTTTCGCTAGCTAAGCTAGATACCAAGCAGGCAGATGCCCAAAGGCGCTGGATTCTTGATGCACTGCCTTTTGGCATCACTTGGTCCCATGGAATTCTCCTGATTCCCAAATTCACTCCCTTGGAGACCAGCTGCAGCAGCTTGGCACGATGACTCCACACTCTCCTTCCACACATGCATGGCCACAAGTGTAATCCCACTGAAGCCACAAGGATTTGTCCCTCCACAAAACCCAAGCAACCTCAGCTCAAGCCCCAGTTACTGATTGGGGCTGGGACCAGTTGTGCCCTTCCCGTTGCCACGTTCCAGGAGTGGAATGGCACAGCACACTGACTGACAGCACTATTTGACATCCTCATTTCCTAGGAGTGTGTTTTCAGCAGCCCAACTCCTGCCAGTCCACTGCTGCTGATGACTTGCATTCATTTTTTTGGGCCACCTTTTTAGCTGATGCAGAATTGAATGAATGTAGCCTTGTGCGTTGTTGTGTGTCCAGAAAGATGCTGGCCGGGCTCAGCTTCTCCTATGTTTATTGCAGTGCACTGTGAAGCTAGTGAGTGGAGTCCATGGAGCCCTTGCACAAAGAGAGGAAAAACATGTGGTTTCAGAAAAGGAAATGAAGTAAGGTTCAGAGAGATCGTGCAGCATCCGTCAGCAAGGGGCAATCCTTGCCCAGCCACAAGCGAAAGCAGGAAGTGTATTGTACAAAGAAAGAAATGTCAGAAGGAAGGAAAAGGTACCACGTTGTTATCATCCTATGAGATTGGTATTGTGCTTGTTGAATGACCCCTCTCTGAATCCCCAGGCCTTCACCAAAGCTCCCTTGATGTGGTGCTCCATGGGCCGGAGGGGGCTGTGGCCCTCGCCTGGAGGGGATCAAGTCCTGGCGCCGCTCAAAACGTGCACTGTGTGTGATCTAGAGAGGGCAGGGCGGGCTGGATGGGAAGGCATGCTCTTGGTGCTGCTGCAAGAGCTCTCAGATGTTGCATGTGAAACTCAGAACAAACAAATCCACCTTGGTGGGGCCATTTATGAGGGCATCAGGCAGCCAAATGTCACACTGCAGCCGTGGGGTTCCTCCAAACCAGTTTCTGTTTCATGCTTCCCTCCAGGTAAGACAGTTGCAGTGCTGTGGCCTTTCTCCCACCCTGAACTCTTTCTACTAGCTCTGGCTGAGCAACATGGCCTGATCCTGCCATTTGCCTTTGGCTCATGGAGTCCCAGTGTGGGAGAAAGACCACAGCGCTGCATGGCAGCCAAGGGAAGCTCCACTTGGCTTCACCCCATGAGCAAGAGTGCCAGCAGAACTTCCCCTCCCTGTGTGCCAGCTGGTGAATGGCATCTCACCTTAAGAATGGGAGCTGCTTCAGAGCTCTATGAAAGAATAATTTGTACCAATTCCACTCAGTAGAGATTGTTGTTCCATCCTTCTCTGTCCTCCCCTTCCTGCAGCAGGAAGTTCCCAGTGCAGTTACTTTGGCTGGCACAGAAGTGTTGCTGGACTATTTCCTTTTCTTCATCCTTCCCATTTCCCCATCTCCTCCATCTCCCCATCCCTCACTTCTCCCCATTCTTCCCATCTCCCCATCCCTTCCACTTTCCTATGCTTCCCATTTCCCTATCTCTTTCATTTCCCCATCTCTTCCATTTCCCCATTCTTCCCATTTCCCCATCTCTTTCATTTCTCCATCCTTCCCATCTGACCACCTCTTCCACTTCCCTATGCTTCCCTATCCCTATCTCTTTCATTTCCCCATCTCTTCCATTTCCCCATTCTTCCCATTTCCCCATCTCTTCCATTTCCCCATTCTTCCCATTTCCCCATCTCTTCCATTTCTCCATCCTTCCCATCTGACCACCTCTTCCACTTCCCTATGCTTCCCATTTCCCCCTCCTCTTCCATTTCCCCCTTTCCTTCCAACTCAAAAGTCAGGCTTCAGGCTGGGGATGAGTGGAAGAAGTGGAGCAGCTGCCCCTTGTTGTGAACCAGTTGCACCAAGCTGTAAGTTACGGTTTTGGTGTTAAACCACCACTAGGGTTGCTGCAGGTTACTTAAAGAAACCTTAAGAAGGTTTGGAGCTTTTCACCCTTTTGAAGGGTGTTATCTAAGGATATAGAATGACAGAATTTTGTTGGTTGGAGATGACCTCTGAGACATCAAATCCAACCATCAACCCAACACCACCATGGCCGCTAAATCCTCTCCCAAAGCACCACGGCCACAGGTTTCTTGAGCACCTCAGGGATGGGGACTCCACCACCTCCCTGGGCAGCCTGTGCCAATCCCTGACCACTCTTGCAACAAGGAAAGTTTTCCTAATCTCCAACCTAACCCTCCCCTGGCACCATTTCAGGCCACTTTCTCTCATCTTATCACCTGATCTTAGGGAGAATGTACCTCATGAGACCAGAAATAATGTTAGAAGGGGAATCCTATGAACTAGACTGCTACAAGTGCTTCCTCCTCACCCAAGACCTGGCTAGACCTAATCATAGAATCACAGAATCACAGAATCATAGAATCAGTCAGGGTTGGAAGGGACCTCAAGGAGCATCTAGTTCCAACCCCTGCCATGGGCAGGGACACCTCATACTAGATCAGGTATGATCAGGTGTGAATGATTTATAGGAGCCTGTGTGGTGGTAGATGTCACTTCCTTCTCCTTGTGTCAGGCAGCATCTTGAAGAGAGAGAGGGGAAGGGCCAAGCCAAGCTGGCTATGGATTCACTTAGGCTTGGAATCTTCTCAGGACCAGAAGATGTGTGCCCAGGTGGTCAAGAAGGCCAATGGCATCCTGGCCTGCAGCAAGAATAGCGTGGCCAGCAGGAGCAGGGAAGTCATTCTGCCCTGTGCTCAGCACTGCTTAGGCCACACCTTGAGTCCTGTGTCCAGTTCTGGGCTCCTCAATTTAAGAAGGACATTGAGAGACTTGAAGGTGTCCAGAGAAGGGCAAGGAGGCTGGGGAGGGGTGTGGAGCACAGCCCTGTGAGGAGAGGCTGAGGGAGCTGGGGTTGCTTAGCCTGGAGAAGAGGAGGCTCAGGGGAGACCTTCTTGCTCTCTCCAACTCCCTGCAGGGAGGTTGTAGCCAGGTGGGGGTTGGTCTCTTCTCCCAGGCAACCAGCACCAGAACAAGAGGACACAGTCTCAAGCTGCACCAGGGGAGGTTTAGGCTGGAGGTGAGGAGAAAGTTCTTCCTAGAGAGAGTTTTTAGCCATTGGAATGTGCTGCCCAGGGAGGTGATGGAGTTACCGTCCCTGGAGGTGTTCAAAAAGGGATTGGATGTGGCACTTGGTGCCATGGTTTAGTTGTCATGAGGTGTTGGGTGACAGGTTGGACTTGATGATCTTTGAGGTCTTTTCCAACCTTATTGATTCTATGATTCTATGATGTTAGAGGTTGGAAAGGACCTCTGAAGGGACACAGAGTGGTGGCACTTAGCCCTCAAATTTTGTCCCCATACCTCATGGGCTATGGAGGTATTGGCGGCACCAGTAGTGGAGCACCAATGCTGACATTGCTCCATGGGATAGGATCACAGAATGTTAGGGGTTGGAAGGAACCTTCAAATATCATTGAGTCTAACCCCCCTTCCAGAGCAGCACCATAGAATCCAGCACAGGTGACACAGGAACACATCCAGATTGGTCTTGAAAGTGTCCAGAGAAGGAGACTCCACAGCCTCTTGGCAGCCAGTTACAGTGCTCTGTGATGCTCACAGTGAAGAAGTTCCTCCTCAAGTTGAGGTGGAACCTCCTGTGCTGGAGTTTACATCCATTGCTCCTTGTCCTATCCCAGGGTCCAACTGAGCAGAGCCTGTCCCCTCCCTGCTGACCAACCAGTGCTGACATTGCTCCATAAGATCACAGAATGTTAGGGGTTGAAGGGGACCTTCAGAGATCATTGAGTCCAACTGCCGTGTCAGAGCACGATCATTGATTCCAGCATAGGATAGAATAAGAATGGAATGGAATGGAATGGAATGGAATGGAATGGAATAGAATAGAATAGAATAGAATAGAATAGAATAGAATAGAATAGAATAGAATAGAATAGAATAAGGATAGAATAAGAATAGGATAGGATAGGATAGGATAGGATAGGATAGGATAGGATAGGATAGGATAGGATAGATAGAATAAGAATAGATAGAATAGGATAGAATAAGAATAGGATAGGATAGGATAGGATAGGATAGGATAGGATAGGATAGGATAGAATAAGAATAGATAGAATAGGATAGAATAAGAATAGATAGAATAGGATAGAATAAGAATAGGATAGGATAGGATAGGATAGGATAGGATAGGATAGGATAGGATAGGATAGGATAGGATAGGATAGGATAAGAATAGAAAGGATAGGATAGGATAGGATAGGATAGGATAGGATAGGATAGAATAGAATAGAATAGAATAGAATAGAATAGAATAGAATAGAATAGAATAGAATAGAATAGAATAGAATAGATCAGATCAGGTTGGAAGAGACCTTCAAGATCATTGTGTCCAACATATCATCCAACACCACCTAATCAACTAAACCATGCAACCAAGCACTCTATCAAGTCTCCTCCTAAACACCTCCAGTGTTGGTGACTCTACCACCACCCCAGGCAGCACATTCCAATGGGCAATCTCTCTCTCTGTGTAGAATTTCTTCCTAACCTCCAGCCTAAACCTCCCCTGGTGCAGCTTGAGACTGTGTCCTCTTCTTCTGGTGCTGTGTGCCTGGGAGAAGAGAACAACCCCCACCTGGCTACAACCACAGGTCACACAAGAGGTGTGAATGATTTATGGGAACCTGTGTGGTGGTAGATGTCACCTCCTTCTCCCTGTGTCAGGCAGCACCTTGAAGAGGTAGAGGGGAATGGCCGAGCCAAGCTGGTTGGGGATTCACTCAGGCTTTAGAATCCATGTCCAAGGCATCCATGTTTGCCTCTGCTCCTGCACAGCGTCACAGCTCACAGCACAGGCACCAGAGCAGGGGGAAGAGCCCTTTGTTGAATCAACCCAAGCTGCTTTTGCCAGAGCTGCAAGTACAGCAGTGCAGTGTGCTTCTGGCATTGTGAAACCGGGGCTGTTTGGAGGCGCTAATGATGTTGTGTGCTTGCTTGTGGCCATTTGGCAACCACTTCAGAGTGGACAAGACATTTCTGTGTGAGAAACCCCTGCTGTTCCTGTGCACTGGGCACTTGAGAAGGAACTACTCATGCATTTTACTGTCAGTTTGTATTTTATGGGCCCTGAGCCAGGCCTTGCTTGAAAAATGCTGCACACCACAAGAATTCCTTCGTAGTGATGAACCTTTTCCCCTTGTTCTTTTTGGGTGCATAAAGGTGGTGGTGGTGGTGGTGGTGAGGGGGGTGGGTGGTGGTTTTCTTCTTCCTGAGCAAGTCACAGACTATTTTCTAGCCTGTTTTAAACTCAGCAGGCAATTCCTTCAAAAGCCAAGGGAGGTAGAGGGAGCCTACACTCCCACTCTACCCATGCCTTTGGGATCTTTATGTCTGTGCCTGGCAGACATCGTGTTGAAACGCTCTGAAATGCACCACTCCGTTTTCAGAAGGCACAAAAAGCTCCCCCGTTCACTTCCCTACACCTTCCCAGGGAGATGAATTTAAGATTGGGGGTGGTGTTAAAAATGTAATTCCTAAACCTGAGGAAATTCACCCACCAAGCATTAGGTGAAGCAGCTTTAAAGGGATGGAATACGGTGACGAGCCAGGAAAATGAGTATGAAGCAGAAAGTGTTCCTTCTGCTCCTACTGGAACAGGGAAATGCAGCTTTCCAGCTTCATCTCCAAGCAACTTATCTTTTCTGCTGCCACTGTCCCTTCTCACATGGGGAGAAACTTCTGCTCCCCTTTGAACAGCAGAATAAGTGCAGCAGAAATCAAGCCAGGCTCTGTTGTCGGGGCGGGTTGCGTCCAGCCAGCGAGCACAGAGAGAGGTAACAGCAAAAGCATTTTGGGAAAGGGAAAGTAAATATGTTTCTATTTATTGTTAGGAAATCCTGGAGCTGCATTTGGTGCTGTTACACAAGTCCCCACGGCTGCTCAGGCGTTGCTGTGGAGTTCAGCCGTCCCGGCGGCGGCTTTGGAGCCGGCGGTTCCCAGCAGCGCTGCTAATCTTTCCTTCACGGCCGTGAAGGGAGAGTTAGCTCGGTCAGCCCTCTGCCATTTCCATCTCCAGGAGCTGTCTGTGGCCAAGGGAGTTAGGGCAAAGACCACATGATGACGGGCTGTGCTCGTCACAGATGCCTCAGTGCCTTTGCTCAAGGAGCTGAGGTCAGAGGCAGGATGTTAGTCAGTCCAGGGGCTGCTATCGCACAGAGGCAAGGGCATGGCCACGAGGATGAGCAGAGGGCTGGAGATGCTCTGCTATGAGGACAGACTGAGAGAGTTGGGGCTGTTCAGTCTGGAGAAGAGAAGGCTCCCAGGAGACCTCATTGTGGCATTCCAGTATCTGAAGGGGGCTACAAGAAAGCTGGGGAGGGACTTTTGAGGGTGTCAGGGAGTGATAGGACTGGGGGGAATGGAGCAAAACTAGAAATGGGTAGATTGAGATTGGATGTGAGGAAGAAGTTGTTCCCCATGAGGGTGGTGAGAGGCTGGCACAGGTTGCCCAGGGAGGTGGTGGCAGCCTCCTGCCTGGAGGTGTTTGCAGCCAGGCTGGCTGTGGCTGTGAGCAATCTGCTGTAGTGTGAGGTGTCCCATGGCAGGGGGCTGGAACTGGCTGATCCTTGAGGTCCCTTCCAACCCTGACAATTCTATGATTCTATGTTTCTGGAATGGCTGCATAAAACCAGATAAAGCAGATGAAGAGGGCTGGTGGTTGAGTTTTTATTGTTGCTCTTATCTGCCGGTTTGTCTTTAATGCTTGTGAGACCTACTCTGACTCTTTTAGTTACCTCACTGGTTACAAAAAGAAGTTTTACTAAGACAGTCATAGAATCATAGCACTGTGTCCAATTCTGGAGCCCTTATTATGAGAAGGATCTGGAGGTGCTGGAGCGTGTCCAGAGAAGGGCCACGAGGAGGAGCAGAGGGCTGGAGCACCTCTCCTGTGAGGACAGACTGAAGGAGTTGGGGCTGTTCAGTCTGGAGAAGAGAAGGCTCTGAGGAGACCTCATTGTGGCCTTCCAGGATCTGCAGGGGGCTACAAGAAGGCTGGGGAGGGACTTTTGAGGGTGTCAGGGAGAGATAGGACAGTGGGGAGTGGAACAAAACTAGAAATGGGGAGATTGAGATTGGCTGTTAGGAAGAAGTTGTTCCCCAGGAGGGTGGTGAGAGCCTGGCACAGGTTGCCCAGGGAGGTGGTGGAAGCCTCATCCCTGGAGGTGTAGTGTTAGCAGAATGGATGCAAAGAACTGGGAATAATGAGGATACAAATAGCGCAGCCTGCCTGAAATGTTCTTTTTACTCATTTACTAAATTAACTGATTTCAGTGTGCTCTGGTGCAGTAATTCCCATGTGATTCACATACAGACTCCTTTTATACTTTGGTACTATCCAAACCTCAATGTAATTAATTTCATCATTCTCTTTTATTCCTATAATGGTGTTTGGGGCTTTGTTTTGTAGTCTGCCTGACTGTATGATTTTAAATTCCACTTTCCTCTCCTACCTTCCTCTCCCCTCACACTTCTTGCTTCTTGCCCCCAGCACCATGCAGATTTACTTTTACCTCTCCACACTTAACAGCTCCTTGTCTCCAACCTTTGACTGACAGGCATAGGTCAAGGATCAGAAGTCTCCTGTAGCCATGCCCATTATTTGTCCATCAAATAGATCACAGTATCACCAAGGTTGGAAGAGACTTCAAAGATCATCAAGTCCAACCTGTCACCATAGACCTCATGACTAAACCATGGCACCAAGTGCCACATCCCATCCCCTCTTGAACACCTCCAGGGACAGAGACTCCACCACCTCCCTGGGCAGCACAGCCCAATGGCTAACAACTCTCTCAGTGAAGAACTTTCTCCTCACCTCCAGCCTAAACCTCCCTTGGTGCAGCTTGAGACTGTGTCCTCTTGATCTGGTGCTGGGTGCCTGGGAGAAGAGACCAACCCCCACCTGGCTACAACCTCCCTTCAGGGAGTTGGAGAGAGCAAGAAGGTCTCCCCTGAGCCTCCTCTTCTCCAGGCTAAGCAACCCCAGCTCCCTCAGCCTCTCCTCACAGGGCTGTGCTCCAGACCCCTCCCCAGCCTCCTTGCCCTTCTCTGGACACCTTCCAGCATGTCAATGTCCTTCTTAAACTGAGGGGCCCAGAACTGGACACAGGACTCAAGGTGTGGCCTAACTAGTGCTGAGCACAGGGCAGAATGACTTCCCTGCTCCTGCTGGCCACACTGTTCCTGATACAGGCCAGGATGCCACTGGCCTTCTTGGCCACCTGGGCACACTGCTGCCTCATGTTCAGCCAGCTGTCAACCAGTCCCCCCAGGTCCCTCTCTGCCTGGCTGCTCTCCAGCCACTCTGACCCCAGCCTGTAGCTCTGCATGGGGTTGTTGTGGCCAAAGTGCAGCACCTGGCACTTGGACTTGTTGAATGCCATCCTGTTGGACTCTGCCCATCTGTCCATGTGGAGGACAAGTGCAATGTGCAGAGCTCTTCAAATCCTGCAGATTTACCCATCAACATTATTTCCCTGCCTGGCCAAACACAGGTCCCTCTGAGCTGCTGCTTATGAATGTGTGAGGCTTTTTCTGGCCAAAGGACAACTATCAGGACCACACACACAAAAGGATTTGTAGGGAAGGAATTGCACATTTCCATGCCTGACTCACTCTGCCAAGAAGAGAATATTCACCATATGACTTTCTGTTGAGCCCCAACTAAACCCCCCCCCCTTCTGAGTGTTCAGTGTGAAGAGATTAAAGGACTCACTAAAAGATTGAAGCATGTGGTTATGAACAAGGTAGACATTTCAGGAGGTTGGGCAGTGTACAAGCCAACAGATAGGCTGCATTCAGCCCAACCCTGGGGCTAGACTTCAGCAGTTGCTCTATGACCTGCTGACCCCTCCCCAGCAGAGAAGGGAACCAGCAAAAGAAGGTTCCACAGGTTGGAATGGGAATCTAATGAAATAGTCAAATTAACACCAAGGTCTACACAGGAGATACAAAGTTCTGCCCAGCCCAAGCAAAGTGCAGCAGTCACAATATCCAGGAAGGCAGCCCCCAGGAGCAGGAAAAGAGTGAAGAGGAGCTCAAGCAGGGAGCCCTAACAGAAGACTTCTCTCTGCTCAGCAAAATTCTCCCTTTATACTGAGTGTGATGCTCATGGTCTGGGATACACCTGGAGCCAGCTCCAGCCAGCTGTCCTGGCTTACTCAGAACTGCTGATGGCCTACAGCCATGCCATATGGATCCCTGTAGCAATGGAGCACAGAGGCCTCTGGGGTCTAAACTAATTTGTGCCTTTAGTATTTCTCACAAAGAAAAGATTCTGCAGTTAATCTCCAGATGAGGTGGCCCAGCTTAACAGTGCACCCAAGGGAGATTCACTACCTCTTTGCACAGCTTTTGAATAGCAGCACACCAAATTGGGGTTCCATGATCTTCAACACCTAGAATAGAATAGAATAGAATAGAATAGAATAGAATAGAATAGAATAGAATAGAATAGAATAGAATAGAATAGAATAGAATAGAATAGAATAGAATAGAATTAACCAGGTTGGAAGAGACCTTTGAGATCATCAAGTCCAATCTATCACCCAACACCATCTAACCAACTAAACCATGTCACCAAGCACCCCATCCAGTCTCTTCCTAAACACCTTCAGTGATGGTGACTCCACCACCTCCCTGGGCAGCACAGCTTGAGACTGTGTCCTCTTGTTCTGGTGCTGGGTGCCTGGGAGAAGAGACCAACCCCCACCTGGCTACAACCTCCCTTCAGGGAGTTGGAGAGAGCAAGAAGGTCTCCCCTGAGCCTCCTCTTCTGCAGGCTAAGCAACCCCAGCTCCCTCAGCCTCTCCTCATAGGCCTTGTGCTCCAGACCCCTCACAGAACTAGTTTCATTTAGTGTTGGTCAAATTAGAGTTACAGCAGCTTTGATAGACATCTAGTAATGGATGAACAGGTCTTGTGAGGAGCAGCTGAGGGAGCTGGGGTTGTTTAGTCTGGAGTAAAGGAGGCTGAGGGGAGACTTTCTCACTCTCTACAACTCCCTGAAAGGAGGTGGAGTGAGGTGGGTGTTGGTCTCTTCTCAAGTGATGATAGAACGAGAGGAAATGGCCTGAAATTGTGCCAAGGGAGATTTAGGTTGGAGATTAAGAACTTTTTTCCCCCTGCAGGAGTCATCAGGGATTGGAAGAGGCTGCCCAGGGAGGTGGTGGAGTCCCCATCCCTGGAGTTGTTTGAGAAACCTCTGCCCATGGCCCTGTGGAACACAGTCTAATGGCCATGGTGGTGTTGGGCTGAGGGTTGCACTTGATGATCTTCGAGCTCTTCTGCAACCAAAGCAATTCTGTGCCTGCAGTGGCTGCACATCTGCTTATTCAAAGGTGAACTGCCTTTCAGAGAAGCAGCCATGCACAGTCTGCCTCGTACACTCTATGAACCACCAATGGACCAAATTCTCTTCCCACACCCGTCCAACAATTCCTCAATGTGCTATTTCGAACCTCATTTTTCTGATTTAAAGGCGGGGGGGAAAGAGAGGAATTGGGGAAAATTCTGCAGATTTTTGGTACTGAGTGCTTTTCCTTAGTGGGAAGATGAGGCATTCCCATCACAGCTCATCCCCAGAGTCACATCCTCTCTCCCTCGTGTGTCGGCATTTAAAAGGAGAGGGCTGGAGCTCGTGAGCCGGGGAGAGATGGCAGTGCACAGCTCACTGCTCTAACTGTGAGAGATGGGGGTGTCCTGTGTGAAGGTCACTACTGTGGTTATGGTTAATGACCTTACTCCATGGCAGGTCACAGGACTTCTGAGGCCTCCAGATGAACACCAAGCTAATTACTGCATCCCTCTGTTTACATCCTGCCTACGCCAGCGGGGCCAAGCGCTGGCCTCAGGGAGCCTGAGTTACTATAATTGAGGGATCTGTCTTGTGAAGCCTTTGCTTGTTTATTTTCTGTTTGTTGCTGCCAAGAGGACCTCTTATTTCCTTTCCTTGCAGGGGTTTTGACTCTTTAACTTTAACACATTTCCAGCCTTCAAAGCCGGGGCTGTGGAAGCCAGGAAGCCGCCGGCTGCAACGCGATGGGGAATGGTGTCCTGGCAATGCCGAGGGGCTGGCACAGGGGGAGTGAGCTGGGAAAGAGATCTGGCTGAGAAGGGTTAAGAGAGTGAAAATAGGATCAATATGAGTTGGGTCAATCTGTGAATCCAAAGCAACTAATAGTAGAGGATGTGCTGACTGTAATTCCAGGCTGGGAAAAGACACTTTTGAACTTCAACCACAGCGTTGGGGCTGTTCAGCCTGGAGAAGAGAAGGCTCTGGGGAGAGCTTAGAGCAGCCTTCCAGTACCTGAAGGGACTACAGGAGAGCTGGGGAGGGACTTTGAAAAGAGCTTGGAGTGACAGGATGAGGGACAATGGCTTTGAGCTGGGAGAGGGGAGGTTGAGACTGGAGATGAGGAAGAAATTCTTTCCAGTGATGGTGGTGAGACACTGGCACAGGCTGCCCAGGAGGCTGTGGATGTTCCCTCCCTGGAGCCGTTCAAAGCCAGATGGGATGAGGTCTTGAGCAAGCTGGGCTGGTGGGAGGTGTCCCTGCCCATGACAAGGGGGTTGGAACTAAATGATCTTCAAGGTCCCTTCCAACCCAACCCATTCTATGAACCTATGATTCTCCAACTGTAATCACAGGCAGTTTTGAAGGTCCTATTAGGTTACTGTGTGGAAACTGAGGCCTTAAAATCAGAGCTCACTAGTTGCAATATTGCATCTTGCTACAAGCATGCTTATTTTCTTTGTGCTAGAGTGAACATTAAATATTCTCATCACACCTCCTAGTCCTGACAGGTTATGTTTCAGCCATTCAAGATGTGTGCCTCTGCACTTATGGTACTGTCCTAGCATCATGGAATTGTTTTGGCTGGAAAAGACCTCCAAGATCACCCAGTCCAACCATTCTGTAACTCTAAGAAGGCTGGTGCTATCCCATGACATCAGGTAGTGATAGGACTAGGGGGAATGGAATGAAGCTGGGGGTGGGGAGATTCAGGCTGGAGGTGAGGAGGAAGTTCTTCCCCATGAGAGTGGTGAAGCCCTGGAATGGGTTGTGCAGGGAGGTGGTTGAGGCCCCGTCCCTGGAGGTGTTTAAGCCCAGGCTGGATGAGGCTCTGGCCAGGCTGATCTAGTGTGGGGTGTCCCTGCCCATGGCAGGGGGTTGGAACTAGGTGATTCTTGTGGTCCCTTCCAACCCTGAGTAATACTATGATACTATGTCCCTCAGCACCACATCCCTGAACTCAATGATCTTAGAGATCTTTTCCATCAAACCAGTTTTACCTCTTTGAAACACCTTCAGGGACAGGGATTCAACTGCAGTTGAACTATCTTCCAGTCTGTGAGAACTCCTGAACCTCCCCTAGGGCAACTTGAGGCCATTTCCTCTCATCCTGTCCCCTGTTACTAGGGAGAAGACACCAAGCCCCACCTGGTTCCAGGGTCCTTTCAGGTAGAGAGTGAGGAGGTCTGTGCACCACACCAAGGTTGTATTCCTTCACTAATATGCATCTCTGTGACCAATCAGGCTGAAAATGGCTGTGGGTGCACCAACCTGTCAGACATCAAACTGGTTTTAGCCTCACAGGTCGATGGGTTGAGGCTGTCCCTGTGCTCCTTGGGAGAAGTTCTCCTCTCCTGCTGCCAGCTCCTCTCTTGCCACTTTCCATCTCCCCCTGTCCTGGGGGTCCTGGGAGCCAAGGGGAAGTTACTCAGCTGCACTGATGTCATCTGGAGCATGCTATAACAAATGTGCTGGGCATGCTGGTGACAAACAGCATCCACCTCTTTAATAAGGGGGATGGTGCTGAAGCTGAGAGAGAGGCATGGGGTCAGTTGCTCGTGTAAGGGAAGTGAATCAGAAGAAAGCTGACTGCATTCTTCTGCTCAAAAGCGATGTGAGAGCTGTTCTCAGATCACTAAACCAAATAAGGGATAGAAAGCAGCTCTTGTTCTCTTTCTGATCTTCCCTTCTGGTGCCTCCTTGTGCTCTGGAATTGGCTGCCTGACTATCTTTTAGATGCCTGAGCTTTGCAGGAAAACTGGGAAGGAATACAAACCTCCGGGAGCCCCTCTTGCTCCTTCTTCCAAGTGCCCATCAGGTGTTCGTTCAGCACCAAGTCTCTAAAATGTTCCTTCTGGAATCATATTGCTTGGGACTGAGAGGAGCAGCTCCAGCTTTAGGTGGTGAAGTGTGTAGCTGTGTCTATACTGCTAAAGAAAAGCAGGCAGAAGTCGACTACCTCGCCACGAGGCCGAGGGCAACCTTCTGGCTTGCCTCTAGACTAACTGGGAATGTTCCCTCCACAGGAGATTTGACTGGGGAAGAGGAATGCAGGTCAGAGCCCTCAAACAAACTACCAGATATGTATGCTGTGCAGGCACACAAAGGTCTGACTGGTCTCTGGTTTTCTTCCTTGGTACAGCTGTGCTTCACTTATCACAGGATCAGAGGGTGGTAGGGCTTGGAAGGGAACTCCAGAGGTCATCAAGTCCAACCCCCCTGCCAGAGCAGGAGCACAGAATCCAGCAGGGGTCACACAGGAACACATCCAGACAGGGCTTGAAAGTCTCCAGAGAAGGAGACTCCACAACCTCTCTGGGCAGCCTGCTCCAAGGCTCTGTGACCCTCAAAGTTAAGAAGTTCCTCCTCAAATTGAGGTGGAAGCTCCTGTGCTGGAGTTTATGTCCATTGTCCCCATCCCCCACCTCTTGACACTCAGCCCCTCTCTTCATAGGGCAGTGCTCCAGTCCCTCAATCATCCTGGTAGCCCTGCCTTGGACTCTCTCCAGCAGATTCCTGTCCCTCTTGAACTGGGGAGCCCAGGGCTGGATGCAATATTCCAGGTGTGGCCTCACCAGGGCAGAGTAGAGGGGAAGAGAACCTGCCTGGCTCTGCTGGACACACTCCTGTGAATGCACCCCAGGATCCCATTGGCCTTCTTGGCCACCAGGGCACACTGCTGTCCCACAGAGAACTTGTCCACCAGGACTCCCAGGTCTTTCTCCATGGGGCTGCTGTCAAGTTATCTGTGACACCTGCAGCAACTTGACATTGCTGAGCTGCAGGGAGAGGCAAAGAGGAGACTGGACAGATGGGCAGAGTCCAATGGCATGAGATTGAACACATCCAAGTGCCGGATTCTGCACACTGGCCACAACAACCCCAGGCAGTGCTACAGGCTGGGGTCAGAGTGGCTGGAGAGTGGCCAGGCAGAGAGGGACCTGGGGGTACTGGTTGATTGTAGGCTGAACATGAGCCTGCAGTGTGCCCAGGCAGCCAAGAAGGCCAATGGCATCCTGGCTTGCATCAGGAACAGTGTGGCCAGCAGGAGCAGGGAGGTCATTGTGCCCCTGTACACTGCACTGGTTAGGCCACACCTTGAGTACTGTGTCCAGTTCTGGGCCCCTCAGTTTAGGAAGGATGTTGACTTGCTGGAACGTGTCCAGAGAAGGGCAACAAAGCTGGTGAGGAGTTTGGAACACAAGCCCTATGAGGAAAGGCTGAGGGAGCTGGGGTTGCTTAGCCTGGAGAAGAGGAGACTGAGGGGTGACCTTCTTGCTCTCTACAACTACCTGAAGGGAGGTTGTAGCCAGGCAGAGGTTGGCCTCTTCTCCCAGGCATCCAGCACCAGAACAAGAGGACACAGTCTCAGGCTGCGCCAGGGGAGGTTTAGGCTGGATGTTAGGAAGAAGTTCTACACGGAGAGAGTGATTGCCCATTGGAATGTGCTACCCGTGGAGGTGGTGGAGTCACCTTCACAGGAGGTGTTCAGGAGAAGACTTGATGGGGTGCTTGGCTGTATGGTCTAGTTGTTGGGTGGGTTGGATTGTTTGATGGGTTGGACGCGATGATCTTGAAGGTCTCTTCCAACCTGGTGTATTGTATTGTATTATTGTATTGTATTATTGACTGTGGCACAGGGCAGAGACCGTGAGTGAAAGAGCAGAGCAATGTTCTCTCACTGCATGCACACCCCCAGGCACCTCTCTCTCCACTCTGATCTTTCTAACACCACTTGAGTCAATGATTCCAAGTCCTTCTCCTAACTTGTAGTGCTTTAAGTAGCTCTTCCTGAGGGAGGGACATGTTTGTCCCAGTTGGAAGAGGAAATGAGCCTCCTCTGGGCTGTGTACCACAGCAAGGTACCTTGAGAGCCTCTTGCTCTTGACAACTTCTTTCTCCTGACTCTCCAGAAGGCCACAGCAAGTTGTTCTCTCAGCTCTGGGCAATATTTCCATAAACTAGGGGTGAAGTGAAGTGGCTGCTGACATCAGGGCTCCCCTTCAGCACCTGCAGATCTAAACCCCCTCAACATTTTGTCCTGGCAAGAAGAGCAAACACAAGAGAGAAGCTTGCTAGCACATCTATCAGTTTTAGTCCAAGAATTCAAAACATTTGGGGCATGTGAGCTAGAGAGTAAATCAGGCAGTGGATGGTTCAGTCCTAATGGTGAGACATGCAGCAGTGTTTAATCAGCTAAATCCTGGGCTGTGGAACACTTCCATGTATAGCAGTGCTGCTAGGACACTGCCTGTCGTGGACACTCATTCACCATTGTCTTCTAGCTGCCTTCCTTTTAAAGGGCCTGATCCAAGAGCCACTGAAAGCCCATTGGCTTTGGAGTACTGTGGAGCTAGCTATGAAGGGAGGGTTTTCAGCCCTCCTTTGGAGCAAAGTGGAAACAAAGGAGCACTTTTTGGCTGCTGTTTCTCCTGATCTTGCTGGATATTCGCCTGTTCTTCCCCACCCAGGCCGCTCTGTTTGTCTTTCCCCACCCAAGTCTCCGCATCTCCAGCCTTGTCTCTTCTCAGCCCACTCTCCCTGCCAGCTCTGACACCTGATGTAGCATTTGGTCTGCTCAGGCTGCCCCCTCCCAGCTCTCCTCCCTCTCAAAATGATGAAGAAAGCACTGGCTGCCATAACTTCCCTTTACAAAGGTGCAGAGGAGAATTCCCAAGGAGCTGGGAACATCCAATGTCATTACCAGAGATCATCAAGATCAGATTGTGGGCATCTCTATCATGGAAGATTTATAAGGAGGTCAGACAAACATCCATCAGAGACAGTCTTTGTAAGTTAGCCTCATAGCTTGGTAAGCACAGAATGGTTTGGGTTGGAAGGGACCTTAAATACATCTAGTTCCAAGCCCACTGCCATGGGCAGGGACATCTCCCACCAGCCCAGGTTGCTCAAGGCCTCATCCAGCATGGTCTTAACACCTTAAACACCTTAACATCTTAACCACTTTCAAGGCTGAAGAATTCACAGCCTCCTGGGCAACCTGTTCCAGTGTCTCACCACCCTTACTAGGAAGAGTTTCTTCCTCCTCTCCAGTCTCAGTCTCCCTTCTTCCAGCCCAAAGCCATTGCCCCTTGTGCTGACATGCCCCTGTACTCTGCATTGGTTAGGCCACACCTTGAGTCCTGTGTCCAGTTCTGGGCTCCTCAGTTTAGGAAGGACATCGAGACACTTGAACGTGTCCAGAGAAGGGCAATGAGGCTGGGGAGAGGCCTTGAGCACAGCCCTGTGAGGAGAGGCTGAGGGAGCTGGGGTTGCTTAGCCTGCAGAAGAGGAGGCTCAGGGGAGACCTCATTGCTCTCTACAACTACCTGAAAGGTGGTTGTAGCCAGGGAGGGGTTGGCCTCTTCTCTCTAGCAACCAGCACCACAGCAAGGGGACACAGTCTCAAGCTGCACCAAGGGAACTTTAGACTCGAGGTGAGGAGAAAGTTCTTCACTGAGAGAGTCATTCGTCATTGGAATGTGCTGCCCAGGGAGGTGGTGGAGCCACCATCCCTGGAGGTGTTCAAGAGGGGATTGGATGTGGCACTTAGTCATGAGGTCTATGGTGATAAGTTGGACTTGATGATCTTTGAGGTCTCTTCCAACCTTGGTGATACTGTGATACTGTGACAGGTCCTTGTGAAAAGCTCCTCCCCAGCTCTCCTGTAGCCTCCTTCAGGTACTAGCAGGCTGCTATTAGTTCTCCCTGGAGCCTTCTCTTCTCCAGGCAGAACAGCCCCAACTCTCTCAGCCTGTCCCCATGGGAGAGGTGCTCCAGCCCTCTGACCATAAGGGCTTAGATGAGACTTTGACAAGCGCTCCTAAACCTGCTACCACATTTCCACACTTTTTGCTTCTTGCCTCTTCCCTTCTGTCAGGCTCCCAGGGAAAGCCAGCAATGCTGCACACTTACAGAGCACAAAGCCAAGGATCTCTCTCCACTGACAGCAACATAAGGCCTCCTGCTGCCTTTTACTCAGCTCAGACTTTCACCTGGGCTTGAGTCAAGGAACTGAGAACCAGTCTGCCTTTCCTTTTGCGCAGCTGAGTTGCGTGCGTTGCGTGGATATCTGCTCGTGTCTGCCTTGGCCTTCAGCAGCTTTGACTTATTGTTACAGGAGGAGCAGAGGGCTGGATTTTCCAATGGAAAATGTCAGCACACTTGTTAGCCTAAATCCAGCAGAGATAGAAGCTTGCACCTCGCTGCCAGGGAAGTGATGCGCGGCTTAAGAGCAGATGGAGACGTGGCCTACGAGGGGGCGCAGTGCAGGAGGTCTGGCCCTCGAAAGGAATGAGTTCCTTTTAAGGCCTGATGCCAACAAATCCAAATGAGCTAATTCAAAGGCCTGAGGCAAAGAAGTGTCTTTTTTTTTTTTTTTTTTTTTTTTTTTTTCATTTTTGGTGAAGCAGTTCCACAGTGGCCAGAAATTAAAGGAGGGGGGAGGTGGGAGGGGTGGGGGAAGGGGCAACCTACATTTATCACTCCAAAACGCAGGGGCCATGCAAAATTCAGCAAAGGCATCTCCTAAACAGTTTCATTTTAGTTCCTTGGAATCCAGGAGAGTACCACAGTGATTGGAGTCAATGATCTCAAGGACCTTGCCAACCAGTCACTTCCATGAGTTGATGATTTCTCCCCCGCTGCTCTGCTCTGCTGAGACCACACCTGGAGCACTGTGTCCAGTTCTGGAGACTCTATGACAGGAAGGATCTGGAGGTGCTGGAAGGTGTCCAGAGAAGGGTCACGAGGATGAGCAGAGGGCTGGAGCTGCTCTGCTGTGAGAACAGACTGAGGGAGTTGGAACTATTCAGTCTGGAGAGGAGAAGGCTCCAAGAAAACCTAATTGTGGCCTTCCAGTATCTGAAAGGGGCTACAAGAAAGCTGGGGAGGGACTTTTGAGGGTGTCAGGGAGTGATAGGACTTGGGGGATGGAGCAAAACTAGAAATGGGGAGATTGAGTTTGGAAGTTAGGAAGAAGTTGTTCCCCATGAGGGTGGTGAGAGACTGGCACAGGTTGCCCAGGGAAGCCTCCTGCCTGGAGGTGTTTGCAGCCAGGCTTGCTGTGGCTGTGAGCAACCTGCTGTAGTGTGAGGTGTCCCTGCCCATGGCAGGGGGGTTGGAACTGGCTGCTCCTTGAGGTCCCTTCCAATCCTGACAATTCTGTGAGAAGAATGAACCAGCTGTCTCTGGCTGAAACAAGCAGGTGATATTAAAGCCAGAAGTTAATGATCAGCTGTGAGGATTTTTCTGTTGTTTTTATGATCCACTAAAGGAATTTCTCAGTTCTATTCTAACCCCTCTCCTACAGCTACAGCAAACAGTAGCCCCAGCAGAAAGATTTACAGCTACAGTTATGCCTCTGCTTTGTTCTTAAGCATGTTATTTGCTTCTGCCCATTTGCTTTCTGCAGTTCTCCCTCTCATTTGTCATCTGCAGAGCTCCATTTAAAAGGCAAACAGGGCTTCAAGACATGAAACACAGCTACATTCCTGAAACATGAGATGAGCAGCCCTTCATTCAGGCAACCTTTCATTTACAGTAACATTCAATGGATGCACCAGTCTCATTATGGACAATGCCTCTCTCCCTGTCATTAGCCTGCAGAAAGGTCTAAAACTCTTAAGCAGTTAAAGGAAAGCTGCTTCAGGCTCTGTGTTCCTTCTATTCCTTCCCTCCCTCCCCCTTCCCTCCCTCACTCCCCGTCACCCCTCGTTCTAAGTGCATAATCGGAGCGCTGCTGCTCTGCAAGCTGCACCGATGGTCGGCTGCAAGCTGCACTGATAGTTGGCTTCAAGCTCTGAAGGACCCTTCTGAACACTTTTTATACAAAGCCCCAGCAAGGTCAGGGTTGAGAAAAGTCTCAGCTGGTGGACTTGGATCCCACGAGCCAGTGAGCATTTATAATTAGCATTACTGCCTGGCAGTCGACAGATGTTTATTGCCTGAGCAGAAATGTGCATTGCTTAAACCAGAAGGACTGAGTTCAAATTCAGATGAGCAGACTTGATTCCTTGTGCAGATGTGGGCGGTGGGAGGGAGTGCCAGGAGGTGATCCAGCCCCTTGCCACCTTGAAGGATGAGCAGGGAAATAACACTCTGCAAAGAAGAACCCTCAGCTCCGACTGAAGCACGAGGTTTGCTCCTTTGAAACATTGGGGTTAGGAACTGGCTGCAGGGCTGAGCCCAGAGAGTGGTGGTGAATGGTGCCACAGCCAGCTGGCAGCCAGGCACCAGTGGTGTCCCCCAGGGATCAGTGCTGGGCCCCATCCTGTTCAATATCTTTATTGATGATCTGGATGAGGGCATTGAGTCCATCATCAGTAAATTTGCAGATGACACCAAGCTGGGGGCAGGAGTTGATCTGTTAGAGGGCAGAGAGGCTTTGCAGAGGGACCTTGCCAGGCTGCACAGATGGGCAGAGTCCAACAGGATGGCATTCAACAAGTCCAAGTGCCAGGTGCTGCACTTTGGCCACCACAACTCCATGCAGAGCTACAGGCTGGGGTCAGAGTGGCTGGAGAGCAGCCAGGCAGAAAGGGACCTGGGGGTGCTGGTTGACAGCAGCTGAACATGAGCCAGCAGTGTGCCCAGGTGGCCAAGAAGGCCAATGGCATCCCGGCCTGCATGAGGAACAGTGTGGCCAGCAGGAGCAGGGAAGTCATTCTGCCCTGTGCTCAGCACTCGTTAGGCCACACCCTGAGTCCTGTGTCCAATTCCAGGCCTCTCAGTTTAAGAAGGACATTGAGAGACTTGAAGGTGTCCAGAGAAGGGCAACAAGGCTGGGGAGACGCCTTGAGCACAGCCCTGTGAGGAGAGGCTGAGGGAGCTGGGGTTGCTTAGCCTGGAGAAGAGGAGGCTCAGGGGAGACCTCATTGCTCTCTACAACTCCCTGACGGGAGGTTGTAGCCAGGTGGGGGTTGGTCTCTTCTCCCAGGCACCCAGCATCAGAACAAGGGGACACAGTCTCAAGCTGTGCCAGGGGAGGTTTAGGCTGGAGGTAAGGAGAAGGTTCTTCACTGAGAGAGTTGTTAGCCATTGGGCTGTGCTGCCCAGGGAGGTGGTGGAGTCTCTGTCCCTGGAGGTGTTCAAGAGGGGACTGGATGTGGCACTTGGTGCCATGTTTTAGTAGTCATGAGGTGTTGGGTGAGAGGTTGGACTTGATGCTCTCTGAGGTCTTTTCCAACCTGATTGATTCCATGATTCTGTGATTCTGTGATGCACTGTCACACCCCATCCCCATTCTTCACATTCCACTTGAGGCTACTCATAGAGCCGGCTGCTGACTCCAGTGTGCACAGCCTGTGTCGCTGCAAGCAGCTAGAAATGCACAGCTCCTTCCCAGAGGGATTAAAGAAGAACAAACTTAGCACATTCTTGGGGGAGGAGGAAGTGAAAAAGAGCTCCAGACAGCCTGGATAAAAATTTTACATAGGCAATATCTATCTATCACCCTCATGGGGAACAACTTCTTCCTAACATCCAATCTCAGTCTCCCCACTTCTAGTTTTGTTCCATCCCCCCAGTCCTATCACTCCCCGACACCCTCAGAAGTCCCTCCCCAGCTTTCTTGCAGCCTCCTTCAGATCCTGGAAGGCCACAATGAGGTCTCCTGGGAGCATTCTCTTCTCCAGTCTGAACAAACCCAACTCTCTCAGAATTTAGAAACCTGACCTGTCATTTAAACCACCATGAAAGTGTCTTGGCACTGCTGGGAGAGGGGAGGATCAACGCTGGGGCAAGCTGAGCTAGCACACATGCCCTGGAAGATGTGAAACAGGAAGAAATAGTCATTTCTTCAACACCTGGCTGTGAAAAGGATCCTTGATAGCCAATTCTGGCCCCATTTACGCCAGGGACCAAGCTTGGTGGCCTGTGTGTGTTTGAGGAAGCACCCCAGAGGGCAGGATGTGGGCTCCAGCCAGAGCAACCTGGCTCTGGGCTGATGGCTTTGCTGAGTGGATCCGTCAGGAGCTGCCATCGCCCTGCCTGTCAGCTGCTGCCAGCCTGCTGAGCCATCCATCAGCCTGGCCCAGGTGACCCGTGGGACACTCAAAGGCTCCTGTCTACCTGTCAGCACAGGTGTCACCCCAGGAGGGAAGGCAAATAACCCCCCCTAGAGTGGAGGGGACAAGTGACCCATGCAGAGCGGGGCCAGAGGGGCCTCCTGTCCACTCCTCATCTCCCTTTGCCTTCCTGGCACATCAGGGAACTTAAGGATGGGGCTCCAGGGGGAGCATACAGCTGCACCCACAGCAGCAAAAGAAACCATGGGAGATGCCCACATTCCCTGGGCAGGAACTGAGCTGTACTCAGCACTGGGGAGGCTACACCTTGAGTATTGTGGCCAGTATTGGGCACCTTAATACAAGAGAGATGTGGAGGTGCTGGAGCCAGTGGAAGGTGGTGGAGTCACCATCACTGGAGGTGTTTAGAAAGAGCCTGGATGAGGCACTTGGTGCCATGGTTTAGTTGATTAGATGGTGTTGGGTGATAGGTTGGACTTGATCTCAAAGGTCTTTTCCAACCTGTATCCTGTATTCAGTGCAGAGGAGGGCAAGGAAGCTGTGAAGGGCCTGGAGAATAAATCTGATGAGGAGCAACTGAAGGAGCTGGGGATGGTTAGTGTGAAATAGAGGAGGCTGAGGGGAGACCTCATTGCTCTCTACAACTACCTGAAAGAAGGTTGTAGAGAGGTTGCTGCTGGTCTCTTCTCACAGGTAATTAGTGATAGAACAAGAGGGACTGGCCTCAAGCTGCCACTTGGGTAGGTTTAGACTGGACAGTAGGGAAAAGAATTGCACAGCAAGAGTGGTCAGGGAGTGGAATGTGCTGCCCAGGATGGTGGTCGAGTCCCCAACCCTGGCTGTGTTTCAAGGTGGTTTGGATGTGGTGCTTGGGGATGTGGTTTAGGGGTGACCCTTGTAGGTTCTGGGTTGGACTTGGTGATCCTGAGGGTCTTTTCCTAACTGAATGTTTCTGTGAATCTGTGTGATGGGTTGGCCCAGGTGTTGGAGTCAGCTCTCACAAATGTGTCAGCACACACAAATGGCAGCACTCACAGTCCCCAGCACAGGAAGGACATGGATGGATCTGTTGGAAAGGGTCCAGAAGAGGGCCACAAAGACAATCAGAGGGCTGGAGCACCTCTGCTATGCAGACAGGCTGAGAGGGTTGGGGCTGTTCATCCTGGAGAAGGCTCTGGGGAGACCTTAGAGCAGCCTTCCAGCATCTGAAGGGGGCTACAGGAGAGCTGGGGAAGGACTTTCCACAAGGACTTGTGGTGACAGGACAAGGGGCAATGGCTTTAAACTAGAGCTGGGTAAATTCAGACTGGACATTAGGAAGAAGTTCTTTACTATGAGGGTGGTGAGACACTGGAACACCTGGCTCAGAGAAGTTGTGGCCAATCTCTGGAAGTGCTTAAGGCTACGCTGGATGAGGGCTTGAGCAACCTGGTCTAGTGGGAGAGGTCCCTGCCCGTGGCAGGGGGTTGGAACTGGATGATCTTTAAGGTCTCTTCCAACTCAAACCATTCTGAATCTATGATTCTATGAAATGATTTCATGATTCTATGTTCTATGATTCTATGAAATGCCCTCTGGGATCCATACCTAGCAGTAGAGCCCAGATCCAAGCTATGCTTACCTGAGGCAAAGGCGTTTTTATGGCTGCATGCAAACCATACAAGTCACTTCTTAACTGGTGGTGGAGTCCCCGTCCCTGGAGGTGTTCAAGAGGGGATTGGATGTGGCACTTGAAGCTATTCTTTAGTAGTCACAAGGTGTTGGGTGACAGGTTGGACTTGATGACCTTTGAGGTCTTTTCCAACCTTACTGATTCTATGATTCTGTGATTCAATGATGCACTGTCACACACCAACCCCAGCATGGAGAAGAGGAGGCTCAGAGAAGACCTTATTGCTGTCTACAACTACCTGAAGGGAGGTTGTAGCCTGGTGGGGGTTGGTCTCTTCTCCCAGGCAACCAGCACCAGAACAAGAGGACACAGTCTCAAGCTACACCAGGGGAGGGTTAGGCTGGAGGTGAGGAGAAAGTTCTTCCCAGAAAGAGGAATTGGCCACTGGAATGTGCTGCCCAAGGAGGTGGTGAAGTCCCCATCCCTGGAGGTGTTCAAGACAGGCTTGGATGTGGCACTTGGAGCCATGGTTTAGCTGTCAGGAGGTGTTAGGTATTGGTAACAGGTTGGACTTGATGATCTCTGAGGTCTTTTCCCATCTGGTATACTCTATGATTCTATGATTGGTTTAAGTAAAGAGAAGGGAAACAAGTTCTCCTGCTTGTCCTTCCCTCCAGAGAACAATCTGGGTGCTCCAGGAGCAAGTTTCTTTGTGTGTTTTCCCTTCCCCACCCTAACCCAACCCCCACTATTGTACTAGAAAGAGTTCCCATGGCTGCTGAGGCACTAGCATCTGTCTCTTGTCATGTGTAACTTTTCTTGATTATTTCTAGAGAGGTAGACTAAACATGCAGCTCTGACATAAGGCAGCATCACACTTTGATTTCTGCTTTGCTCAGAAGCCTGCACCAGCTGAACTAAGTCTCTAAAATAGACTCTATTTATGACCTCAGCCTGGGGGCTAAGGGGAGGGCTTGGAGTAGTAGTGAAAGGAAAACCAGCTATTAGAGACTGCTGCCAACATCCTGACACTCTGACCAGCAGGGTAAGGGGCCTTGGTGCCCAGCACTGCTATTGCATCTGATTCCTTTAGTCTTAAATCACAGGATCACAGAATCACCAAGGTTGGAAGAGGCCTCAAAGATCATCAAGTCCAACCTGTCACCACAGACCCCATGAATAAACATGGCTCCAAGTGCCACGTCCTCTTGAACACCTCCATGTGCTGCCTGGGGATGTGGTGGAGTCACCATCCCTGGAGGTGTTTAGGAGAAGACTGGATGGGGTGCTTGGTGCCATGCTTGAGTTGATTAGATGGTGTTGGGTGACAGGTTGGACTCAATGATCTTGAAGGTCTCTTCCAACCTGGTTTATTCTATTCTATTCTATTCTATTCTATTCTATTCTATTCTATTCTATTCTATTCTATTCTATTCTATTCTATTCTATTCTATTCCATTCCATTACATTCCATTCCATTCCATTCTATCCTATCCTACCCTATCCTACCCTATTCTATTCTATTCTATTCTATTCTATTCTATTCTATTCTATTCTATTCTATACTGCTGGGGACATTCCCATTGGACTAGAGAAGGAAATGTTTCTCCATGAGCACAGTCAGACACTGGAATCATCTCCCAAGGGAAGCAGTGGATTCCCCTACACCAGTCAGTATTAATACTCATGCTGACAGGCTGCTGGGCCAGCTCACTTCAGCTCCCAGAAAGGTTGGACCAGATGAAGTCTGGGGTCCCTTGCAGCCTGGCATTCTGTGATTCATTCCAAGACAGTTAAGCCAGGGACTTTCCATCAGCCTTGCTCATGAGCTCATGCAGGCAGCAGTGTCATTGCCCAAGTAGCCCACGGAAGAAACCATCCCTTCCTACTCCCTGGACACATAATGGGACCCAACCTGCTCTTCACGTGCTGCAGCAGATGAGCCTGACCTCACCTGTCTTGGCATGGCTCATCTGCTCAGCCTCCTGGTTTTTCCCTCTCCCTGCTCTATGCAAATGGGTGTTCCACAGCCCTGCTCTGTTCCTGTACCTGGACACAGCACTCCCATTCACCCTAATGTGCCTGCCTCAGCACTGGCCTCTTCTTGCAGGGACAGGCAAGCACACACAGCACAAATGAGTCATTTTTTCAAGTGAATGCAAGCTGCTAGTCAGGATCCTATTTTCAGAGGCAAATGAAGCTCAAGGATCTGAAGTCTCACAGAAAGACTTCTGTAGGGCTTAGGTTCCAACATCACTAGATGGATACAGAACTGGCTTGATGGCTGCACCCAAAGAGTGGCTGTCAATGGGTCCATGGCCCAGTGGAGGCCAGGGACAAGCAGATCCTCAGGGATCAGTCCTGGGACCAGGCTTGTTCAACATCTTTGTGGGTGCCATGGACAGTGGCAGTGAGTGCAGCCTCAGCAAGGTTGCTGATGACACCAAGCTGTGTGGTGCAGCAGACAGGTGGAGGGAAGGGATCCATCCAGAGGGACCTGGACAGGCTGGAGAGGTGGGCACAAGCCAACCTCAGGAGCTTCAACAAGACCAAGGGCAGGGTCCTGCAGCTGGGTCGAGGCAACCCCAGGCACAAATCCAGGTTTGGCAGGGACTGGCTGGAGAGCAGCCCTGAGGAGAGAGACTTGGGGGTGCTGGGGGAGGAGAAGCTCAACAGGAGCTCTCAATGTGCACTTGCAGCCCGGAAAGCCAATCAGCTCCTGGGCTGCAGCAGGAGAAGTGTGGCCAGCAGGGCAAGGGAGGGGATTCTTCCCCTCTGCTCAGCTCTGCTGAGACCCCACCTGGAGCACTGCCTCCAATTCTGAAGCCCCTATTCCAAGAGGGATCTGGAGGTGCTGGAAGGTGTCCAGAGCAGGGCCACGAGGAGGAGCAGAGGGCTGGAGCACCTCTCCTGTGAGGACAGACTGAAGGAGTTGGGGCTGTTCAGTCTGGAGAAGAGAAGGCTCAGAGGTGACCTCATTGTGGCCTTCCAGGATCTGAAAGGGGCTACAGGAAGGCTGGGGAGGGACTGCTCAGGATCTCAGGGAGTGATAGGACTAGGGGGAATGGAATGAAGCTGGAGGTGGGGAGATTCAGGCTGGAGGTGAGGAGGAAGTTCTTCCCCATGGAGTGGTGAAGCCCTGGAATGGGTTATCCAGGGAGGTGGTTGAGGCCCCATCCCTGGAGGTGTTTAAGCCCAGGCTGGATGAGGCTCTGGCCAGGCTGATCTAGTGTGGGGTGTCCCTGCCCATGGCAGGGGGGTTGGAACTAGCTGATCCTTGTGGTCCCTTCCAACCTTGACTGATACTATGATACTATGATACTATCACTTGAAGAGCTATGAGAAATGCTTCTAAGAGGAGACAGAGCATGTAAGTTGGTCACTAGGTCACAGAATCACAGAACCATATAACCATTGAGGTTGGAAGAGACCTTTGAGATCATCAAGTCCAAGCAGAGCTCACAATCCCAGCACTACTCGTAGATGGAGCTGTAGTAAGGGGGTTTAGGGCCTGGGGCTTGCTCTTCTTACTGCTGTCTTTGCTCAGTGCATGTCACAGAACTACACAATCACAGAATGGTAGGGCATGGAAAGGACCGCTGTAGATCATCTAGTCCAGCCCCACTGCTAGAGTGGGGTCACCTAGAAAAGGTTGCCCAGGATGGCATCCAGGTGGGGTTTGAAAGTCTCCAGAGAAGGAGACGCCACAGTCTCTCCTCCTGTTGAGGTGAAACCTCCTGTGCTGGAGTTTATATCCATTGTCCCTTGTCCTATCACAGGGTGCAATTAAACATAGCCTGTGCCCTCCCTCCTGACCCCCAGCCCTCAGATATTTATAGGCATTGATTAAATCCCCTCTCAGTCTTCTCTTCTCCAGACTAAACAGCCCCAGGGCTCTCAGCCTCTCCTCCCAGGGCAGTGCTCCAGTTCCTTAACCATCCTGGTAGCCCTCCCTTGGACTCTCTCCAGCAGATTCCTGTCCCTTCTAAACTGGGGAACCCAGAACTGGATGCAATATTCAGGGTGAGGTCTCACCAGGGCAGAGTAGAGGGGGAGGAGAACCTCCCTTGATCTGCTGGCCACACTCCTCTGAATGCACCCCAGGATCCCATTGGCCTTCTTGGCACAGAAGGACACATTGCTGGCCCATGGAGAACTTGTTGTCCCCCAGGACTCCTTGCTCCAGTAGCCAGGCAAGTGCTGAAGGGTCAGCTGAGGCTGTGAGGGGTGTGAAAGAATATTGTGGCACATCTCAGCTGTGGCTTGTGGTCTTTTATTATGGCTCTGCAGCTTATTACAGTGTAGTGAGGAGATTTCTGTGGTCCATGGTGATATGCCCAGTAGATGTGCCAGGATCCTTCCAGACAGGAGCCTATTACTTCGGTGCCTGCAGCCCCAGCAAGCACAGTTCAGTGACTTCTCTTGCCTCTTCTGCTCTCCCAGGGTACATTTCTTCATGGGAGTGATCTCTCCAAAAGAAATACAATTATCCCAAATGCCTGACTCCAGATTCTCATCCCTCTGGGCTTTCCCTGAGACCTACCCTGTGAAGCCCACACCGAAGCAGTTTGCACAGTCAGCCTTGCTGCGGTGCTCTGGGGTTTGGTGCCCATGGAAGGGAGAAGTGAGCAAATATGCTGCTCTGAGCTCCCTCCAGTAACTACAGCTGGGTATGACAGGGTGGGAATAAGTGACAATGCCTGAAGCAGATGAAATCTGTGACCTGCAGGAGCTAACCCAGGGGATTTTCTTTTTCAGTGAGCAACCCTCTGTCACGCTGTGCTTTTAGTACTGGCCTCTCCCAAGTCATCACCAGCCCTTCCTCTCTTTACTCCATACAATATGGCCATAGGTCTCTAGTGGAAACACCACATAGGGTGCAATAATCATAGAATCAAACAGGTGGCGAGGTTGGAAGGGACCTTTTAGATCAAGTCCAAGCACTCACCCAGAGCTCACAACCCCACCACTGCTGCTAGGCCACTGCCACCAACCCACATCCCTCAGCACCACATCCACCTGGCTTTTAAACACCTCCAGGGATGGGGACTCCACCACCTCCCTGGGCAGCCTGTGCCAGTGCTTGAGAACCCTTGCTGGGAAGACATTGTTGCTAATCATAGAATTGTTAAGGTTGGAAAGGACCTCAAGGAGCATCCAGCTCCAACCCCCGCCTTGGGCTGGGACACCTCACACTACAGCAGGTTGCTCACAGCCACAGCCAGCCTGGCTGCAGAAACCTCCAGGCATAAGGCTTCCACCACCTCCCTGGGCAGCCTGTGCCAGGCTCTCACCACCCTCCTGGGGATCAACTTCTTCCTCACATCCAATCTGAATACACCCATTTCTAGTTTTGCTCCATTCCCCCCAGTCCTATCACTCCCTGGCACCTAAAAAGTCCCTCCCCAGCTTTCTTGCAGCCCTCTTCAGATACTGGAAGGCCACAATGAGGTCTCCTGGGATTCTTCTCTTCCCCAGACTGAGCGTCCCCAACTAGCCAACCTGAACCTCCCCTGGCACAGCTTGAGGCCCTTTCCTCTTGTCCTCTCACTTGTTGCGTGGGAGAAGACACGAACCCCACCTCACTCCAACCTCCTTTCAGGGAGCTGTAGAGGGTGATGAGACCTCTCTCAGCCTTCTGAAGACTGAACAACCCCAGTCCCCTCAGCCATTCTCCATTAGCCCTTGTGTTCGAGGCCGTGCAGCAGCTCCGCCGCTCTTGCAGGGCGATGACCTCTCTGGAAGCCCCTGGCTCCCACGCTGCGAGCTGTGCTCAGCCACGGAGTGCACAAATACAGAGCCAGGCATTTCTTTGACCAGGGGCTATAAATCAGATTAAGAAGGACTCAGCACCTTTCAGCTGATTTGACAGCTAATTACATTGTTGTGTGGACGAATGTCACGGCTGCAGTTCATTTGGACCGCTTCCCTTCTCCAAATCCTGGCATGGATTTTCCTCACTCTGTCAAGTGGCTATTATTAGAAGTAGTAAAGTATCCCCTGTCTGCAAGAAAATTCACTTGGGCACTGCCTGCAAACACATTTCTCCAGTACAGTTGGCTTGTAGGAAGTTTCACTCCTGGAAGAGAAGTTCTTCTAATGCCAAATTATTACTTCTATTATTACTTCTTACTACTATTAGAAGCTCGGGAAACCACATCGTATTTGACTGAAACATTCCTCTCAGTCTGGTTGGAATGGAATGGAATGGAATGGAATGGAATGGAATAGAATAGAATAGAATAGAATAGAATAGAATAGAATAGAATAGAATAGAATAGAATAGAATAGAATAGAATAGAATAGAATAGAATAGAATAGAATTAACCTGGTTGGAAAAGACCTCAGAGATCATCAAGTCCAACCTGGGCAGAATGGAATGGAATGGAATGGAATGGAATGGAATGGAATGGAATGGAATGGAATGGAATGGAATGGAATGGAATGGAATAGGATAGGATAGGATAGGATAGGATAGGATAGGATAGGATAGGATAGGATAGGATAGGATAGGATAGAACAGAATTAACCAGGTTGGAAAAGACCTCAGAGATCATCAAGTTCAACCTGGGTGGAATGGAATGGAATGGAATGGAATGGAATGGAATGGAATGGAATGGAATGGAATGGAATGGAATGGAATGGGATAGGATAGGATAGGATAGAATAGAATAGAATAGAATAGAATAGAATAGAATAGAATAGAATAGAATAGAATAGAATAGAATAGAATAGAATAGAATAGAATTAACCTGGTTGGAAAAGACCTCAGAGATCATCAAGTCCAACCTGGGCAGAATGGAATGGAATGGAATGGAATGGAATGGAATGGAATGGAATGGAATGGAATGGAATGGAATGGAATCAATGGAATGGAATGGAATGGAATGGAATGGAATGGAATGGAATGGAATGGAATCAATGGAATGGAATGGAATGGAATGGAATGGAATGGAATGGAATGGAATGGAATGGAATGGAATAGAATAGAATAGAATAGAATAGAATAGAATAGAATAGAATAGAATAGAATAGAATGGAATAGAATGGAATAGAATGGAATGGAATAGAATGGAATAGAATGGAATAGAATAGAATAGAATAGAATAGAATAGAATAGAATAGAATAGAATAGAATAGAATAGAATAGAATTAACCAGGTTGGAAAAGACCTCAGAGATCATCGAGTCCAACCTATCACCCAACACCATCTAATCGACTAAACCATGGCACCAAGTGCCTCATCCAGTCTGTCCCCTCCCTCTTGACCCAGCCCTCAGGTATTGATAGTCATTGATTAAATCCCCTCTCAGTCTTCTCCTCTCCAGAGTAAAAAGCCTCCCCCACACTCCCATGCAAACAGGCAATGCTGGGGGCACCAGGCACTGTCCTCTGGCAGCAGGAGGGTCTGATGGCAGCTCTGAAGAGTGGGAGCCAAGGGATGCTGGATCTCAGTGGCTGGAGCCGTGTAACCCACTGCCTGTACCCACCTGACCCCTGTGGCTAGGAGAGAAGGTGGCAGGTTGCAGTCTGAAGATGTGCTTTGTCCTGGTCTCTTGACAGCCTCTCTCCCACTCAGGATAGTCTCCTGAGTGCCTGTAGCAGCAGGCCAGGTTTCTTCATCTGGCCAGGTTTCATCTGGCCAGGTTTCACCCCAGTTTGGGAGAAGGTACTGAATCATAGAATCACAGAATCAACAAAGTTGGTAAAGACCTCAGAGGTCATCAAGTCCAACCTGTCACCTGTCCAACACCTCATGACTACTAAACCACGGCTCCAAGTGCCACATCCAATCCCCTCTTGAACACCTCCAGGGATGGGGACTAGTTCCTCTCCAGCATAAAATTTCCTACTAAACCAATGGAGCAATGAGCAAAACAAGCAGCCTGGATAAAGATCACCTTCCTGTGCTACATGGCAGTGCCAGAACAGCACAGGTCTAGAGGGCAGATCCTTTCACAGACAGCAAGACCATGGAGCTGATGGCATTAAGCCATGTAGAAAGTGACACTGAGGGCTCCATACCAGTTATCCACAGAGCAGAAGAGAGTTAGGGCTGAGTTTTAGGCATTTTCCAGAGGTCACTTTTGCTTGCCCTTTATTACAAGAGAACCAGTAAAGCCATGCCTAGGTACGTCTCTAGCAAGGCAGAGATAGTGTAGTCTTAGTCTATGAGCTCACATATGTGTAAATGTATAGATGGAATTCTTGAAGTGTGGAATTGTTTCCCTTGGAAAAGACCTCCAAGATCACTGAATCCAACCATCAACCCCACCATGGCCATGAAACCACATCCCCAAGTGCCATGGCCACACATTTCTGGAACACCTCCAGGGATGGGGACTCCACCACCTCCCTGGGCAGCTTCTTCCAATCCCTGACCACTCTTGCAGCAAAGAAATTTTCCCCAGTCTCCAACCTAACCCTCCCCTGGCACAATTTCAAGCTATTTCCTCTTGTTCTGTCAGCTGAAACTAGGGAGATGAGACCAACCCCCACCTCACTCCAACCTCCTTTTAGGCAGTTGCAAAGAGCAATGAAGACTCCCCTCAGCCTCCTCTTCTCCACACATCTTGATCCAGACCTCAACCCACTGAATCCATAACATGGCCATTAAATGTCATCCCAAACACACTCTCAAGACTTGTGGCTAGGAAGTCACAGCTGAAGGATTTTGGCTAATCACCAAGCAAACAATGTCAAACACTGGATGTCTGGACAGTTTCCATTCAACTAACATTTCATCTGGGGCCAACTGTATTTACAAACCACTGGGAATGAAATTCCATACTGTCATTTATCCATTAGTAAGAGACAGTGTTGCAGCTGGGTGAAATGCTGGCTCACTTCTGCCTGGAGCTCTCCCAGTGCTGGTAGCTCTCCTGGAGCCCCACATGCCCACTCTGCAGGTCTCCCCTGCCCACCTCTGTGCATCTCAGATGGCATGGGCAAACTCAGAGAGGGACTCTGCAGGGGTGTGGGTATGTGTCAGGGTAACCTCTGACTAGTTACCTAAAAGTTGAGGTGCCAGCTGGCATTTAAAGCTTCACAGCTTTACTCTTGTTCAGAAACAGGTGAGGTTGGCAGATGTTTGTCCCTGCTTGACTTGATGTGTATCTAAACCTTCCCTTGCTCTCTGATCTCAGGCAGTGATGGCAAAGGGTGAAGAAGCTGCCAAGTAATCCCACAGAGACACACAACAAGAGAAGGATGCTAAGGATCTTAGTCTTACCCCTTGCTTTCTGCCTTCTCTTCACCTCCTTTGAACCTCTCTCCCTTATCTCTCCCTCCCCTCATGCATTCTCATCTACCCCAACCCCCTGCCATGGGCAGGGACACCTCTCAACTAAACTTGGCTGCTCAAGGCCTTGTCTAACCTAGCCTTGAATACCTCCAGGAGGAGGAATCCACAACCTCTCTGGGCAACCTGTTCCAGAGTCTCACCACCCTCATACTGAAGAACTTCTTCCCAAGATCCAGTCTCACCCTGCTCTCCCTCAGCTTCAAACCATTCCCCCTTGTCCTGTCTCTAGACACCTCATGAAAAGACCCTTTGAAGCCTTCCTGTAGGATCCCTTCAGATATTGGAAGGCAGCTCTACGGTCCCCCTGGAGTCTTCTCTTCTCAATATATGCTCTGGGTAAATTTAGACCAGTCAATAGTTAATACTACCTAGCCTCAGTGCTGGGTGTCCTCAAACCAGCTGTGCTTTGATGGAGTAAATGGAGCTATGCCCCTGGTTGTGGGAGAAGGACTTTGGGTCTGCAAGACATTTATAGAACTCCTCAGGGACTCTTTGCTCAGAGTCAAACTGGTGGGAGGTGCTGGTACACAGAATCATAGAGTCATAGAATCAATCAGATTGGAAAAGACCTCAGAGATCATCAAGTCCAACCTATTACCTAATACCTAACACCTTCTCACTACTAAACCATGGCCCGAAGTGCCACATCCAAGCCTTTCTTGAACACCCCAGGGATGGGGACTCCACCACCTCCCTGGGCAGCACATTCCAAGGGCCAATTACTCTTTCTGGGAAGAACTTTCTCCTCACCTCCAGCCTAAACCTCCCCTGGCACAGCTTGAGACTGTGTCCTCTGGTTCTGGTGCTGCTTGCCTGGGAGAAGAGACCAACCCCCACCTGGCTACAACCTCCCTTCAGGGAGTTGCAGAGAGCAAGAAGGTCTCCCCTGAGCCTCCTCTTCTCCAGGCTAAGCAACCCCAGCTCCCTCAGCCTCTCCTCACAGGGCTGTGCTCAAGGCGTCTCCCCAGCCTCCTTGCCCTTCTCTGGACACCTTCAAGTCTCTCAATGTCCTTCTTAAACTGAGGAGCCCAGAACTGGACACAGGACTCAAGGTGTGGCCTAACCAGTGCTGAGCACAGGGCAGAATGACTTCCCTGCTCCTGCTGGCCACACTCTTCCTGATGCAGGCCAGGATGCCATTGGCCTTCTTGGCCACCTGGGCACACTGCTGGCTCATGTTCAGCCTACCATCAACCAGCACCCCCAGGTCCCTCTCTGCCTGGCTGCTCTCCAGCCACTCTGACCCCAGCCTGTAGCTCTGCCTGGGGTTGCTGTGGCCAAAGCGCAGCACCCGGCACTTGGACTTGTTGAATGCCATCCCGTTGGCCTCTGCCCATCTGTCCAGCCTGCCGCGCTCCCAGAGCAACCCTTCTAACCTGCCTCCCATTTTCGTTGCAGGGAAAAAAACCAAGGAAGAGAAAAGGAAAAACTCCAAGCAAGAGGAAAGCAAGGAGGGCAGGCAGGAAGGCAAAGGGCGAGCGGCCCGCAGGCAGAACCAGGACCAGAGGGAAGGCAACAACAAAACGCAGCCCAAGAAGAGGAAAGCCCCAAACAAAGAGGAGAACCTGGCGCCCGCTGACACTGCACACTAACAGCCCTCTGTGATGGTTGGGAGTCTTATGATGCTGCTATCTCTACCAGATTGCCCTGACAGGTGCTCCAGCCCTTCAGGCCATCCCCGTGGACGAGGCTACCAGTTATGAGCAACCCTGAAGCAACATTCCAAGTCCTCCCTAGATTCTCCGAGCGGCCCCTAGGCTCTGAAAGAGAGTGCCACGAGCCAGGAGGAAAACCAAACACCACCAGCAACAACAACAACAACAGGATACAAGAGGGGAGGAAACCAAGAAAAAGGAAAGAGAAACCTAAACCTAAACCCAATGGGCTACTTTTCCAACTGTTCTGTTCTGTGCTTCCATGCATCTGTAAAAGGCAATTAAGACTTTTCCCCCCACCCCCACCCCCCTTCATTTTTGTTTTGTTTTTGTTTTGTGTATATATTAATAATAGGGTATAAAATATAGCAATATAACAGTGAGTGACAGTCAGAGGAGACAAGGTTCTGTTGCTTTGTAAAATATCTGTCGAGGTGTTGGTGGGAGGAGGAGGAGGAGGAGGAGGAGGCAAGAGGGCTGTCTGAAGCCCAGCCTCCGATCATAGCCCTTCGTATATTGTACATAGATAGTAAGAGAAAGGAGGAACAACAAGCAAACAAGCAAACAAGCAAACAAACAAACAAACAAGCAAGCAAGCAAACAGACAAAGAAGCAAGCAAGCAAGCAAACAACCAACCAACCAAAACCATTTCTGAGGATGCCAGTAGGGAACCCAAAAGGTTTGCAGCCTGTGGTGGAGCAGGATGAGATGGCTCCGTGGCTCCCTGCCCCGCGCTCCGCGTGCGGGCGAGGCACAGCAGGGGGAAGGCAGCCAGGCTTCAGCAGCTGAGGGAGAAGGAGCAGAAGCATCTGCAGCTTGGAAGACTGAATCCCTGAGGAAGCAGGCAAGGGAGCAGAGCTTAAGCAGTGCTTTTCTCTGTGGGACAGCACAACGTTCCCTGGCCTAAACGGTGACGCCGTGTGTGCTGGTTTATGCTTTTTATACCTATGTGTAACTTAAGTCTACATTTCAAAACCTTCCGGTGAATGACAAATCGTATTTGTAGGAGACAATGTTGAGTTAATAAAACCCAGAAAAGTAGACCACGGCCCTGTGTGTTTTTCACAGGGATCACAGGATGCCAGGGCTTGGAAGGGACCCAAGGAGACCATCGGGTCCAAGCCCCCTGCCAGAGCAGGACCATACAATCCAGCTCAGGTCACAGAGGAATGCATCCAGATGGGCCTTGAAAGCCTCCAGAGAAGGAGTCTCCACAACCTGTCTGGGCAGCCTGTTCCAGTGCTCTGTGACCCTTACAGGAAAGAAGTTCCCCTTTGTGTTGAGGTGGAAGCTCCTGTGCATGGTGCTGCCCTTTCCTGCTGGGAGGGAGAGAATCGTTATGGAGCTTCACAGGCAGAGAAGGGCACAAATGACATCCAGCAGGTGCACTCAGTGCAATAGTATTTACAATGTCAGTGGATAGGAGGTGCAAACTTTTCTCCAACCTGACTTAAATTCTTGTTCAAGTTCTTAAAATCACAGAATCAGAATCACAGAATGGTTTGAGTTGGAAGGGACCTCAGGTATCATCCAGTTCCAACTTCCAGGCCGTGGGCAGGGACACCTCCTCCAGGCCATGGGCAGGGACACCTCCCACCAGACCATGTTGCTCAAAGCCTCATCCAGCCTGGTCTTAAACACTTCTAGGGATGAGGCATCCACAACTTCTCTGGGCAAGCTGTTCCTGTGTCTCACCACCCTCATAGTAAAGAACTGCTTCGTAATGTCCAATCTAAATCTACCCTGCTCTAGCTTCAAGCTAGAGCCTCTTGTCCCAGTACTACAAGCCCTTCTGAAAAATCCTTCCCCATCCTTCTTGTAGCCCCCTTCACAGAATCATAGGATTGTTAGGGTTGGAAGGGACCTCAGGTATCACCCAGTTCCAACCTCCAGGCCGTGGGCAGGGACACCTCCCACCAGACCATGTCACTCAAAGCCTCATCCAGCCTGGTCTTAAGCACCTCCAGGGATGAGGCATCCACTTCTCTGGCCACCTGTTCCTGTGTCTCACCACCCTCATAGTAAAGAACTTCTTTCTAATGTCCAGTCTAAATCTACCCTGCTCTAGTTTCAAGCTAGAGCCTCTTGTCCCAGTACTACAAGCCCTTCTAAAAAATCCTGCCCCATCCTTCTTCTAGCCCCCTTCCTATACTGGAAGGCTGCTACAAGGTCTTCTCAGAGCCTTCTCTTCTCCAGGCTGAGCAGACCCAAGTGACCCAGCCTGACCTCAACAGGAGAGATGCTCCAGTCCTCTGATCATCATTTTGGTTGGAAAAAACATCAGATCATTGAGTCCAGCCATCAGCCCAACACCACCATGGCCACTGAACCATGTCCCAGAGTGCCATATCTACACAGGTTTTGAACACCTCCAGGGACAGTGACTCCACCACCCCCCTGGGCAGCCTGTTCCAATGCCTGACCACACTTTCAGTAAAGAAATTCTTCCTAAAATCCAACCTAACCCTCCCCTGGTAGGACTTGAGGCCATTTAATCTCATTCTATCATTAGTTGCTTGGGAGAAGGCTTCCCTCTGACACAGCAGAGATGACAGTTTCCCCTGCTTAGGTGACCAATCATAGAATCACAGAATCAATAAGATTGGAAGAGACCTCAAGGATCATCAAGCCCAACCTGTCACCCAACACCTCATGACTAACCCATGGCACCCCACCTCCCACCTCCCTGGGCAGCACATCCCAGTGGCCAATTACTCTTTCTGGGAAGAACTTTCTCCTCACCTCCAGCCTAAACCTCCCCTGGCACAGCTTGAGACTGTGTCCTCTTGTTCTGGTGCTGCTTGCCTGGGAGAAGAGACCAACCCCACCTGGCTACAACCTCCCTTCAGGGAGTTGTAGAGAGCAAGAAGGTCTCCCCTGAGCCTCCTCTTCTCCAGGCTAAACAACCCCAGCTCCCTCAGCCTCTCCTCACAGGGCTGTGCTCCAGACCCCTCCCCAGCTTTGTTGCCCTTCTCTGGACACCTTCAAGTCTCTCAATGTCTTTCTTAAACTGGGAAGCCCAGAACTGGGCACAGGACTCAAGGTATGGCCTAACCAGTGCTGAGTCCAGGGCAGAATGACTTCCCTGCTCCTGCTGGCCACACTCTTCCTGATGCAGGCCAGGATGCCATTGGCCTTCTTGGCCACCTGGGCACACTGCTGGCTCATGTTCAGCCAGCATCAAATCCCTTGGTATCCCCCTGGCTACATTTAGTGACCCACCAGTGAAGCCCAGGCTGTGCTATACACTGCCTCTCTGCCCAGAAATGGACTTACCCTTTCCAGAAGCATGCTGAGGAACCAGCATGCTCCACAACATGCATTTCACTGCCATGCTTTGCCCCAGGGCAGTAACATCCTGCCCAGTGTGATGCATAGAGTGCGAAACATGGCAGGGAAACCTTCCCAGCCAGTTCCTGTCCCTGTTCACTGTTTCTGCTTCTTACACTGAGTTTGATCTTAAAAAAGAGTGCCCAGCCCTGCAGCCTGCCTCAGGCTGAGGAAGTCTGAGCAGCAGGCTTCAGCAGGATAAGCTTCCTACATTTGACTTTGTAAGAATTTTGCCTCTTAATCAGAGCATCATGGAACTGGCTTGGAAGAGACCTTTGGGATCATCAAGTCCAAGCACTCACCCAGAGCTCACAACCCCACCCCTGCTGCTAAGCCACTGCCACTAACCCACATCCCTCAGCATCTCATCCATGTGGCTTTTAAACACCTCCACCACCTCCCTGGGCAGCCTGTGCCAGTGCCTGACAGCCCTTGCTGGGAAGACATTGTTCCTAATCATGGAATTGTCAGGGCTGGAAGGGACCTCAAGGATCAGCCAGTTCCAACCCCTGCCATGGGCAGGGACACCTCACACCACAGCAGGTTGCTCACAGCCACAGCCAGCCTGGCTGCAAACACCTCCAGGCAGGAGGCTGCCACCACCTCCCTGGGCAACCTGTGCCAGGCTCTCACCACCCTCCTGGGGAACAACTTCTTTCTCACATCCAATCTCAATCTCCCCATTTCTAGTTTTGTTCCATTCCCCCAGTCCCATCACTCCCTGACACCCTCAAAAGTCCCTCCCCAGCTTTTCTGAAGCCCCCTGCAGATACTGGAAGGCCACAATTTAGTCTCCTTGGAGCCTTCTCTTCTCAGACTGAATGGCCCCAACTATTCAACCTGATCCTCCTCTGGCACAGTTTGAGGTTATTTCCTCTTCTCCTCTCACTTGAGTGTGAGAAGAGACTGATCCCCACCTGTCTCAAGCCTCCTTTGATGTAGTTGTGGATGCCATGACTGTATGTCTAATAGCAGGGGTTTTAAGTCTCCCACAGCTTGCCTCCAGCTTCCAGGAGAAGCAGTCAAATCTTTCTGTATCCAGGCTCTGATTGTATGCATAGATCACAGTTTTTGTGGGAGAAGACCTAAGTGCTAAAGGCTGAGTGTTACAGAGGTGAGCACCATACACTTGCAGTACTCATCACATAAGTAATGAAGTCTGAATGAGCAGGAGAGGAAAGCAGGGTGTGCTGAATGCCTCTGAGAGGCACCCAGCAGTGGGAAACTGGAGAGGGGATGGTTATCTACTTTTTCCACCCCCTGAAACCTTTTTCTACCCACCAGCCCCTGTCTCCTGTTCATTAGATGGGGCATAGGTAGGACAACTAACTCAGTTCTGCTGAGAACAAGGTCAAATGATTTGGATGTCTTATGTGCATGCATGCATGAAGGGGAGTCAGGAATGGAAGGACTGCTAGAGACTAGAGTTTGGATCACAATCGTTTGAACAGAGAGGACTTCAGTATAGTTTTACACATCTTGAAGGCCTCAGGAGGAGCATTCCCACGTCTTAATCCCTTGTAGTCACCTCTGAAATGAGTCACAGAAGCACAGAAGCACAGAATCATGGAATCAGAGAATCAGAGTCACAGAATCACAGAATAACAGAATCAGAGTCACAGAATCTTAGAATCATAGTCACAGGGCCACAGAATCATAGAATCAGAGCCACAGAATCACAGAATCAGAATCACAGAATCAGAGTCACAGAATCTTAGAATCATAGTCAGAGAGCCACAGAATCATAGAATCAGAGCCACAGAATAACAGAATCAGAATCACAGAATCAGAGTCACAGAATCATAGAATTAGAGTCACAGAGTCACTGAATCATAGAACCAGAGCCACAGAATCACAGAATAACAGAATCAGAATCATAGAATCAGAGCCACAGAGCCACAGAATCATAGAATCAGAGTCACAGAAACACAGAATAACAGAATCAGAATCATAGAATCAGAGCCACAGAGCCACAGAATCATAGAATTAGAGTCACAGAGTCACAGAATCATAGAACCAGAGCCACAGAATCACAGAATAACAGAATCAGAATCACAGAATCATAGAATCAGAGCCACAGAGCCACAGAATCATAGAATCGGAGTCACAGAGTCACTGAATCACAGAATTAGAGTCACAGAATCACTGAATCATAGAATCAAAGTCACAGAATCATAGAATTAGAGTCACAGAATCACAGAGTCACAGAGTCATAGAATCAGAGTCACAGAGTCACTGAATCATAGAATTAGAGTCACAGAATCACTGAATCATAGAATCAGAGTCACAGAGTCACTGAATCATAGAACCAGAATCACAGAATCACAGAATCACTGAATCATAGAATCAAAGTCACAGAATCATAGAATCAGAGCCAGAGAGCCACAGAATAACAGAATCAGAATCACAGAGTCACAGAATCATAGAATCATAGTCACAGAGCCACAGAATCATAGAATCAGAGCCACAGAATAACAGAATCAGAATCACAGAATCAGAGTCACAGAATCATAGAATTAGAGTCACAGAATCAGAGTCACAGAATCATAGAATCAGAGTCACAGAATCATAGAACCAGAGCCACAGAATCACAGAATAACAGAATCAGAATCAGAACCCACAGAGCCACAGAATCATAGAATCAGAGTCATACTGAATCAGAACCAGAGCCACAGAATCACAGAATAACAGAATCAGAATCATAGAATCAGAGCCACAGAGCCACAGAATCAATCAGAGAATCACTGAATCACAGAGTCACAGAATAACAGAATGAATCATAGAATCAGAGCCACAGAGCCACAGAATCACAGAATCACTGAATCAGAATCAGAATAACAGAATCAGAATCAGTCAGAGAGCCACAGAATCATAGAATCAGAGTCACAGAGTCACTGAATCATAGAACCAGAGCCACAGAATCACAGAATAACAGAATCAGAATCATAGAATCAGAGCCACAGAGCCACAGAATCATAGAATCAGAGTCACAGAGTCACTGAATCATAGAACCAGAGCCACAGAATCACAGAATAACAGAATCAGAATCAGAGAATCAGTCAGAGAGCCACAGAATCATAGAATTAGAGTCACAGAGTCACTGAATCATAGAACCAGAGCCACAGAATCACAGAATAACAGAATCAGAATCACAGAATCATAGAATCAGATCCACAGAGCCACAGAATAACAGAATCAGAGTCACAGAGTCACAGAATCATAGAATCATAGTCACAGAATCATAGAATTAGAGTCACAGAATCACAGAGTCACAGAGTCATAGAATCAAAGTCACAGAGTCACTGAATCATAGAACCAGAATCACAGAATCACAGAATCAGAATCACAGAATCACAGAATCAGAGTCACAGAGTCACAGAATCATAGAATTAGAGTCACAGAATCACTGAATCATAGAACCAGAATCACAGAATCACAGAATCAGAATCACAGAATCATAGAATCAGAGTCACAGAGTCACAGAATCATAGAATTAGAGTCACAGAATCACTGAATCATAGAACCAGAATCACAGAATCACAGCATCATAGAATTAGAGTCACAGAATCACTGAATCATAGAATCAAAGTCACAGAATCATAAAATTAGAGTCACAGAATCATAGAGTCACAGAGTCACTGAATCATAGAACCAGAATCACAGAATCACAGAATCACAGAATCAGAATCACAGAATCATAGAATCAGAGCCACAGAATCATAGAATCAAAGTCACAGAATCATAGAATAACAGAATCAGAAGCACATAATCATAGTCACAGAATCAAAGAATCATAGAATCAGAATCACAGAATCATAGAATCAGAGCCACAGAATCATAGAATCAAAGTCACAGAATCATAGAATAACAGAATCAGAAGCACATAATCATAGTCACAGAATCAAAGAATCATAGAATCAGAATCACAGAATCATAGAATCAGAGCCACAGAATCATAGAATCAAAGTCACAGAATCATAGAATAACAGAATCAGAAGCACATAATCATAGTCACAGAATCACAGAATCATAGAATCAGAGTCACAGAGTAACAGAATCACAGAATCACAGAATCAGAGTCACAGAAGCAGAGCCACAGAATCATAGAAGCCGAGTCACAGAGCCACAGAATCACAGAATCATAGCATTATAGAACTGATTCAGTTGGCAAACCCCTCCGAGATCATCAAGCCCAACCTGCAGCACGCCGCCACCATTGCCATTAAGCCATGTCCTTAAGCACATGAATCCCAACCCAGGCCAAGCTTGGCCTCTGGGGCTCCAGGTTTGTCCCCTTTCCAGATGTTTGCTTTATATCCTGTTATTCCTGGGTCATTCTCCTTCACCATGGCTGCTCAGCTCACTGCCTAATGAGATTTGTAATAAGTGAAAAGTCTCCCTGAACCTCAATGAAGCTGTTTACATTATTGCTAATGAATAGTCAGGGCTGAGTCATTTGTTCTCCAGCCTGAAGAATCCTCTTAGGAGTATCCTTTGCTGAGAGCTCTAGAGATCATATAACCACAGAATTGTTTGGGTGGGAAAAGACCTCTAAGATCAAGTCCAACCTTCCACCTAAGACCACCAAGGCTGTTAAACCATGGCCTGAAGTGTTATGTCCACATGGATTTTGTACATCATGTTCAATACAAGCACATATTCTACTCTTTATAAGTCCTTTTACTTTACTGATGGTATCTGTGCCGCAGCAGAGCCTCAAACAGGGTGAGCAGCATCTCTCATCTCTGGTTTCTTCTCACATCCTTTCCCTTATGACCTTATATTTGCTGTGTGTGCATCACTGGAGGCTGGGGACAGTGTTTGCTGCTTAGAGGGAAAGGGAAAAGAGAACCCAGAAACCTCATAGTAGAGGAAAAATCTTGCTTGAGAGATCAGTTTCTTGGTTTGATTTGGTTGGAATGTGCTGCCCAGGGAGGTGGTGGAGTCACCATCACTGGAAGTGTTTAGAAGGAGACTGGATGGGGTGCTTGGTGCCATGGGTTAGTTGATTAGATGGTGTTGGGTGACAGGTTGGACTTGATGATCTCAAAGGTCTCTTCCATCCTGGTTAATTCAATTCAATTCAATTCAATTCAATTCAATTCAATTCAATTCAATTCAATTCAATTCAATTCAATTCAATTCAAATCTATTCTATTCTATTCTATTCTATTCTATTCTATTCTATTCTATTCTATTCTATTCTATTCTATTCTATTCTATCTTATCCTATCTTATCCTATCCTATCCTATCCTATCCTATCCTATCCTATCCTATCCTATCCTATCCTATCCTATCATATCCTGTTCTGTTCTGTTCTATGTACACAAGGGAGAAATGTCAGCATAAGACAACATGTCAACATAAGGGTGTCAGGGAGTGAAAGGACTAGGGGGAATGAAACAAAACTAGAAGTGGGTAGATTCAGATTGGATGTTAAGAAGAAGCTCTTCCCCATGAGCCTGGCTACAGAAAGATTTGACTGCTTCTCCTGGAAGCTGGAGGCAAGCTGTGGGAGCCTTTCAACTCCCCTGTTGTTAGACTGCTCTATCTCTACATGCAGTCATGACATCTACAAGGAGGTTTGAGTCAGGTGGGGATCAGTCTCATCTTACACTCAAGTGACAGGACAAGAAAATATAGCCCCAAGCTGTGCCAGAGGGGGTTCAGGCTGGATAGTTTGGGCCATTCAGTCTGGAGAAGAGAAGGCCCCAAGGACATCTTCTTGTGGTCTTCCAGTATCTGAAGAGGGCTGCAAGAAAGCTGGAGAGGGGCTTTTGAGGGTGTCAGGGAGTGATAGGACTGGGGGGATGGAACAAAACTAGAAATGGGGAGATTGAGACTGGCTGTGAGGAAGAAGTTGTTCCCCATGAAGGTGGTGAGAGACTGGCACAGGCTGCCCAGGGAGGTGGTGGCAGCCTCCTTCCTGGAGGTGTTTGCAGCCAGGCTGGATGTGGCTGTGAGCAACCTGCTATAGTGTGAGGTGTCCCTGCCCATGGCAGGGATCTGGAGCTGGCTGATCCTTGAGGTCCCTTCCACCCTTAACAATTCTCTGATTAGGAACAATGTCTTCCCAGCAAGGGCTGTCAGGCACTGGCACAGGCTGCCCAGGGAGGTGGTGGAGTCCCCACCTATGATTCTCTGAATTTCTTAAGGCCACACCCCTGAGACTTCCACTTTCAAAACTAATCCCAGGGGAAAGAAAAGAACGATAATTAAAAGTGAGTACTTGAAAGTCAGCTGGGCACCTTAAGCTGAGATTCTGGACCACCTCTGGGGGGCCCAATCTCCAGAGCAGATCTTAAGAAAGAAGCTTTTAGAAAGAGTTGGAAGTTTCCCTCAGCCCAGGCACACTTGCTCAGGGATAAGCAGGAATTCTTGGCAATTTTCCCATGGGTCCTGCAGGATCCTAGGGAGCAATTTCATACCACCAGGCAATGCAGGCCCACTGCACTTGAGGGACTGACAGTGGGTGGTGGAAAAGCACAATGTCCACGTTGTACCTAGGCTGTAATGAAAGAGGTATCAACTATTTTTCACTCTTAGGAAGCTTTGTCTCCTGACTGCAAGACTTTAACTAAGTCATGGCTCAGGAATGCTGGATAGTCATAATTTCAGGCCTATAAATCATCCTCAGAAGTGTTTTGCAACCAGCTTTTACTGAAATGTTATTACTTCACCCAAACTGACATCAGCAGCACCAGGCAGTGTGTTATTGATCACCACGAGTGGGAGCTGCAGAAGCATCCTCATCCTCCTTCAGCTCTCTCTCCCCCACCCCACCAGGGAGAGCAAGAGCTGCCATGACCTGACAAAGAGGATCATAAGGAATTTCAGGATTCATTTGGCAAGTGGACATGTTTTGCTTCCTCCAAGGCACCAGGCCATGCAGAGTCCCCAGAGAAAGCGGCACTGACAGCTCTGAGGGTTTTCTTCAACAGCTCTTCATAGGTTTCGTAGGGTGGTTTGGGTTGGAAGGGACTTCGAAGATCATCTGCTTGTAAAATCCTGCCATGGACAGGGACACCTTCCACCAGCCCAGGCTGATCACGGCCTCATCCAGCCTGGTCTTCAACACTTTCAAGGATGAGACATCCACAGCCTCCCTGGGCAACCTGTGCCAGTGTCTCACCACCCTCACTGTCAAGAAGTTCTTACTAATCGCCAGTCTCAGTTTCCCCTCTTCCAGCTCAAAGCCGTTGCCCCTTGTCCTGCCACTCCCAGCCCTTGTCAAAAGCCCCTCCCCAGCTCTCCTGTAGCCCCCTTCAGGTACAGGAAGGCTGCTCTAAGGTCTCCCTGGAGCCTCCTCAGCCCCAACTCTCAAAGCCTATGCCCACAGGGGAGGTTCTCCAGCCTTGTTTCTTCAGTGCAGCGCTGCAGACCTGTCCTCAAGGTGTCTATGCATGTCATTTCCTGTGGAAGCAGCAACAGTGACTTACAGCTGCACAGAAAGCTGTCAGCACAAGCTTGTGTCCCCTTGCACAGGCTCTGCTGAAGCCAAGCTGAAGCTCACACAGTCTCTGGTCAGCTAAGCACAAGGACAAGTCCCTCAGAAGGCTGCAGCCAAAGGCTGAGAAGGTTCCTAAGGGTTTCTGAAATTCAAAGTGGAGAATGCAGGAATATGCAAATTCCCAGAGTGATAAGAAAAGGCCCCTTAGGCAGCAGCAGTGATTCACAGCTGAATACAAATGGTGCAATGGTGTCACAAAGAGAGCAAACACTGGGACACACATACAGGGATCTAGCGGGAGGTGGCCCTGCCCATGGCAAGAGGGTTGGAACTAGATGATCTTTAAGGTCCCTTCCAACCCAAACCCTTCTATGACTCTATGACACAGCCTGTAATGTACACAAAGTAATTCTTCTTCAAGGTCAAGTCCCACCATTAGCCCAGCTCTATCAAGTCCACTAAGCCATATCCCCAAGCACCATACCTCCAGGGACAGTGACCCAAGCACCTCCCAGGCAGCCTGTTCCAAAACACTGTGATATGGAAGTCAGAGACACAGGCAAAGAGAAAGACCTCTACTCCAAACACCAAGGTTCAGGACAGTGCCATTGCACAGAATCATAGAATCAATAAGGTTGGAAAAGACCTCAAAGCTCATCAAGTCCAACCTGTCACCCAACACCTCATGACTACTAAACCATGACACCAATAGAATCATGGAACCAATAACTCACTGGCCCAGTAGACAGTGTCCCAGTTTGGAGCAGAGACTGGCCCAGAGCAGCATTCCTACCCTGCAGCTGTCCCACTTCAGGACATGCACACTAAAGCAGTAAGGATGCCACAGCCAAGAAGCAAAGGAACATCTGTTGAAAACTGCCTTCTTTCAAGATCTCTTGGACACATGGGGGGCCTCAGAACCTGAGAGTGGGCACTTTAGGACAAGAAGAAATGGAATCAAATTGAACCAGGGGAGGTTTAGGTTGGAGATCAAGAAAACTTTGCTGCAAGAGTGGTCAGGGATTGGAACAGGCTGCCCAGGGGGGCTGTGGCACGTGGGGACATAGCACTTAGGGACATTGGTTTGGTGAGCATGGTGGTGTTGGGCTGATAGTTGGACTCAGTGATCTTAGAGGTCTTTTGCAACCTTAATGATTCTGGTTTGTGGTGCTGTATGTTCACTGGCAAAAGAGAGGTGCAGGCAGAAAGCAACATACCTGGAGAACTGGCCTAGGTAGAAGGAAGGAGCAGGTCCGAGGAAGGCAGAAGGAAGGAGCAGGTCCGAGGAAGGCAGAAGGAAGGAGCAGGTCTGAGGAAGGCAGAAGGAAGGAGCAGGTCCGAGGAAGGCAGAAGGAAGGAGCAGGTCTGAGGAAGGCAGAAGGAAGGAGCAGGTCCGAGGAAGGCAGAAGGAAGGAGCAGGTCTGAGGAAGGCAGTGGTTACAGGAACCACTTCAAAGGCGCCACAAGGAGGCAAAAAAGAGCCTGGTTACTGGTTTCAGGGCTGCGCTGTTCACAGCTTGCTGGCAGCGAGCTGTGCTGGTGTGAGGCCGGAGCTGAGGGATGGACGTGTTTATGCACTTGAGCAATCACTGACTTTTCACAGCACTCTGAAAAGATTACAACTGCTCAAGCACAACAAACTTCCTGGCAACGCAGCCCCTGCCAAAAGCCATTTCCTTGCATCCCAGCTGAAGCCTAGGAATCACAGGAGAGAGCCAGTGTCCCAGATCAATATTTATCAGCTCTTGGGCTGGAGGAAGTATTGAGAAAGAATGAAGCCACACGAACAACAGATGGGATAGAAATTCTGGTGATGACTGCAGGCCAGTAAAATACATTTTTACTGGGAGCTCCTTTGCTACTTGCTTCTGGCTCATGTTTTTCCCCCTCAAAGCTTCTATTACAAGAGCCAAAAAAAAAAGGAGAGAAATATATAATCCACAGTCATCTTGCTTGGGTTTTGATCCTAGCCAGGCAGGCTATCCCAGCCTCCTTGCTCAATCACTTTCAGATTTAAACCTGCAGATAGGATGGGAGTGAGTCACATGAATGTGGGTCTCTGTGTTTTCTGGCTCACTGCAGTTCTGGGTCTCAAAATCTGAAGTGGTTTTTGCACCCTCAGCCACCTCAGCTAAGGTAGCAAATTCCTCAGCTCCAGTGCTCTCACTCATTTCTTGGGAGCTCTGAGCAAGCTGATCCAGCTGGGGGTGTCGCTGCTAGCTGCAGGGGTGGTGGACTGGATGGCCACTGGAGGTCCCTTCCAACCCAGTGCTTTCCATGAATCCGTGTTTCTATGCTTCTGTGATTCTGTTTTCTACAGAATGCAGAATACAGAATGAACCAGGTTGGAAAAGACCTCAGAGATCATCAAGTCCAACCTATCACCCAGCAGCATCTAATCAACTAAACCATGGCACCAAGGGCCTCAGCCAGGCTCTTCCTAAACACCTCCAGTGATGGGGACTCCACCACCTCCCTGGGCAGCACATTCCAATGGGCAACCTCTCTTGCTGGGAAGAATTTCTTCCTAACCTCCAGCCTAAACCTGCCCTGGCACAGCTGGAGACTGTGTCCTCTTCTTCTGGTGCTGGGTGCCTGGGAGAAGAGACCAACCCCCACCTGGCTACAACCTCCCTTCAGGGAGTTGGAGAGGGCAAAAAGGTCTCCCCTGAGCCTCCTCTTCTCCAGGCTAAGCAACCCCAGCTCCCTCAGCCTCTCCTCACAGGGCTGTGCTCCAGACCCCTCCCCAGCCTCCTTGCCCTTCTCTGGACACCTTCAAGTCTCTCAATGTCCTTAAATTGAGGGGCCCAGAACTGGACACAGGACTCAAGGTGTGGCCTAACCACTGCTGAGTCCAGGGCACAATGACTTCCCTGCTCCTGCTGGCCACACTCTTCCTGATGCAGGCCAGGATGCCATTGGCCTTCTTGGCCACCTGGGCACACTGCAGGCTCATATTCAACCTACTATCAACCAGCACCCCCAGGTCCCTCTCTGCCTGGCTGCTCTCCAGCCACTCTGACCCCAGCCTGTAGCACTGCCTGGGGTTGCTGTGGCCAATGTGCAGGACCTGGCACTTGGATGTGTTCAATCTCCTGCCCTTGGACTCAGCCCATCTGTCCAGCCTGGCAAGGTCCCTCTGCAGAGCTCTCCTACCCCCTAACAGAAAGGCAGGAGAAATTATTTCAGCTTATTAGTTAAAAAACCAAAACAAACCAACACGATTCCGTGACCACTGCTTACCACTGGTTTCCAGTCACTAAGTCACCTCCCAGGGGAGACTAAGTCACCTCCCTGGGTAGACTAAGTCACCTCCCTGGGTAGACTAAGTCACCTCCTGGGGTAGACTAAGTCACCCCCAGGGTAGACTAAGTCACCTCCCAGGGTAGACTCAGTCACCTCCTGGGGTAGACTAAGTCACCTCCCGGGGTAGACTCAGTCACCTCCTGGGGTAGACTCAGTCACCTCCTGGGGTAGACTCAGTCACCTCCTGGGGTAGACTAAGTCACCTCCCTGGGTAGACTAAGTCACCTCCCGAGGTAGACTAAGTCACCTCCTGGGGTAGACTAAGTCACCCTCAGGGTAGACTAAGTCACCTCCCAGGGTAGACTCAGTCACCTCCTGGGGTAGACTAAGTCACCTCCTGGGGTAGACTCAGTCACCTCCTGGGGTAGACTCAGTCACCTCCTGGGGTAGACTAAGTCACCTCCCTGGGTAGACTAAGTCACCTCCCGAGGTAGACTAAGTCACCTCCTGGGGTAGACTAAGTCACCCTCAGGGTAGACTAAGTCACCTCCCAGGGTAGACTCAGTCACCTCCTGGGGTAGACTAAGTCACCTCCTGGGGTAGACTCAGTCACCTCCTGGGGTAGACTCAGTCACCTCCTGGGGTAGACTCAGTCACCTCCCACAGTAGGCTAAGTCACCTCCTGGGGTAGACTAAGTCACCCCGGGGTAGACTAAGTCACCCCCGGGGTAGACTAAGCCACTTCCCCGGGTACACTAAGTCACCCCCGGGGTAGACTAAGTCACCCCCGGGGTAGACTAAGCCACTTCCCAGGGTGTGTGCAGCACACCCCACCTGGCCTTTGTCCTTTCCTTGCTGGCGATGTCCTGCTCGGCAGGTGGGCAAGGAGAGCGGCACCACAGCGCCTCGGCTGCGGCCCGTGGGGGTGATGCCTTCCGGAGCTGACAGAAAGTCGGGCACAACCATTCCTACGTGGGAAAAATGTGAGCCACCGCTCCTGGGGTTGCTAACTGGGGATCTGAGGCTCAGAGGGGCCCAAGGCTATCATTTTCTTCATTCTTGTGTTGTGGACCCACAATAATGGCTTAATTATGGCTTTAATTTTGGAAATACAAATGCTTGCTCTTCAATGCAGAGGGCCAGACAGAGCAGGCTTCCTTTGTTGCAAGTTTGGCAGGACACAATGCTTCTTGTTTATAACAGCAACTGCATAATTTATTTGCATGCAGGGGGCAGCGTGCTCCACTGGGTAGCCCTCAGCCTTCCCTTCCCTGCTGTTTTGAAGGCCCAGGGTATTACAGCTGCAATTACATTGCAATAAGCCTTCAATTATCAGGCAAACCAATTGAATCAAACAAGAGCATGGCTCATACGTGGCTGCAATTACCTGGGAGGTTATGGCTGCTGGCAGTTAACTATGCTGCCTTCTACTGCAGCATGAGAACCAGCATCTCCTCGTTTAAATATGCTCAAGTATCAGCAAGAATGCCATTGTTAAGGAACATGATGGCAATTATTCCATTATGGTGTTCCTCCACCGTACCACCCACAGAGCAGGGGGGGAAATGAGGAGTTTGCTGTTCCTTGGGCAGTTGTGCAGTCCCCCTTGCTGCCATCCTGCAGCAGGAATGGTTATGGAGAAAGGGAAGGGAAGGGAAGGGAAGGGAAGGGAAGGGAAGGGAAGGGAAGGGAGGAAGGAAGGGAAGGGGGAAGGGAAGGGAAGGGAAGGGAAGGGAAGGGAAGGTTTGAAGGAAGGTTTGAAGGAAGGGAAGGAAGGGAAGGGAAGGGAAGGGAAGGGAAGGGAAGGAAGGGAAGGAAGGAAGGAAGGGAAGGGAAGGAAGGAAGGGAAGGAAGGGAAGGGAAGGGAAGGGAAGGGAAGGGAAGGGAGGGAGGGAAGGGGAAGGGAAGGGAAGGAAGAAGAGGAGACTCGAAGAAAGAGAAGGGAAGAGAAGAAGAGGAAGGAGAAGGAAGAAGAGGAAGAGGAAGAGAAAGAGAAGAGAAGAGAAGAAGAAGAGAAGAGAAGAGAAGAGAAGAGAAGAGAAAGAGAAGAGAAGAGAAAGAGAAGAGAAGAGAGAAGAGAAGAGAAGAAGAAGAAAGAAGAAGAGAAGAAGAAAGAGAAAGAAGAGAAGAGAAGAGAAAGAGAAAGAGAAGAGAAGAGAAAGAGAAGAGAGAGAGAAGAGAAGAGAAGAAGAAAGAGAAGAGAAGAGAAGAGAAGTATGAAGAGAAGTATAAAGAGAAGAGAAAAGGAAGAGAAGAGGAGTAAAAAGAGATGAGAAGGCTCCAGGGAGACCTTATAGAGGCCTTTCCAGTACCTTAAGGGGGCTGGGAGGGTCTTTTTATAAGGGTTTGTAGTGGCAGGTTGAGGGGCAGTGGCTTTGAGCTGGAAGAGGGGGATTTAGATTGCAAATTAGGAAGAAATTCCTTCCAGTGAAGGTGGTGAGACACTGGAACAGGTTGCCCAGGGAGGTTGTGGATGACCCCTCCATGGAAGTCCCCAAGGCCAGGCTGGGTGAGGCCTTGAGCAACCTGGGCTGGTGGGAGGTGTCCCCGCCCATTGGCAGGGGCTTGGAACTTGATGATCTTTAAGCTCCCTTCCAACCCAAACCATTCTATGCTTCTATGAGCCCTCATGGATTTTATCAGTACTACTGGAAATCAAGCAAGAACACCTTATTCCATTGCTCTTCCCCCCTCCCCCCAGATTTCAATGTTCCACATGAATAGAAGACTTCCACAAATGCAGCTCAAGAAAGCATTTAGCTGGAATCAGAAAATGCCTAATCTACTTACCTCAGCCCTTGAAAGGACTGCACCTCCTTGCAAATTAACAATGCACTAATAAAGCAGAAGCTTTTCAGGGTTATTAAAGCAGACCTAAACCACAACCAATCTCCAAGGGAGCATTAGAGATGTACTAAGAGACCTCAACCCCAGGGGAAGCCCTGGAATAGCAATTACAAACTCATGCACACGGAGGCTGAGGCTCAGGCGTAGCCCTCTCCAGGGTAGCATCACCACAAACTGAAGAGATTGATTTCATCTTGAGATTCTATCAACCAAACTGAAGAGGAAATAAAATCCAGAAAGGAGGTGAAGCAATTCCATGCAGGTGTCCAGGGAAGGGCAGTGAGGCTGGGGAAAGGCCTCGAGCACAAGCTCTATGAGGAGAGGCTGAGGGAGCTGGGGTTGCTTAGCCTGGAGAAGAGGAGGCTCAGGGGAGACCTTCTTGCTCTCTCTCCAACTCCCTGAAGGGAGGTTGTAGCCAGGTGGGGGTTGGGCTCTTCTCCCGGGCAAGCAACACCAGAACAAGAGGCCACAGTCTCAAGCTGTGCCAGGGGAGGTTTAGGCTGGATGTTAGGAAGAAATTCTTCCCAGCAAGAGAGATTGGCCATTGGAATGTGCTGCCCAGGGAGGTGGTGGAATCACCATCACTGGAGGTGTTTAGGAAGAGCCTGGATGAGGCACTTGGTGCCATAGTTTAGTTGATCAGATGGTGCTCAGAGGAGACCTTCTTGCTCTCTACAACTCCCTGAAGGGAGGTTGTAACCAGGCAGATGTTGGTCTCTTCTCCCAGGCAACCAGCACCAGAACAAGAGGACACAGTCTCAAGCTGCACCAGGGGAAGTTTAGGCTGGAGGTGAGGAGAAAGTTCTTCACTGAGAGAGTTGTTAGCCATTGGGATGTGCTGCCCAGGGAGGTGGTGGAGTCCCCATCCCTGGAGGTGTTCAAGAGGGGATTGGATGTGGAACTTGGTGCCATGGTTTAGTCATGAGGTCTGTGGTGACAGGTTGGACTTGATGATCTTTGAGGTCTCTTCCAACCTGGGTGATTCTGTGATGCTGTAAGAGCAGTTTCAAAACAACTGCCTGCTTCAGAGGCTTCCCTGATGGCATTCAGGAACCTGGGGAGGGATAATGGTGTCAGTAGAATACTATCAGCTTGTGCTTTCCCTCGTCAAAGGATTATAACTAATGCCTCCTCACAAGGCCCTGGTGAGACAGGTGAGTATTTTACTCCATCTCACAGGTAGATAAACTGACTATTGATCTGGTAAAACTTCTGCCAGAGCAGAGGTTAGAAAGCTGTCCTTGCTGACTCTGGACACTGAAATGGAGCCTAAGTCTTTTGTGAACTTTCCTTCCCTGCTTTCCACTTTCTTTTGCCTGCTCCCTTCTTTTGCCTGCTCCCTTCTTTTGGCTGCTCCCTTCTTTTGGCTCCAGAGAGGGAACACAGAGTCACAGAATGGTTTTGTTTCGAAGAGACTTTTAAGATCATTGAGTCCAACCATTCTCTGACTCAACCAAGGCTGGTGCTGAACCATGTCCCTCAGCACCACATCTCTGCCTCTTTCAAACTCCTCCAGGGATGGGGATTCAACCACCGGCCTGGGCAGCCTCTTCCAGTCTTTGAGAACCCTTTCAGGGAAGAAGTTTCTTCTAACATCCAACCTAAGCCTCCCTTGGTGCAGCTTGAAGCCATTTCTTCTCATCCTATCACTCGTTACTAGGGAGAAGATACCAACCCCTACCTGGCTCCAACCTCCTTTCAGGGAGTTATAGAGAGCAATGAGGTCTCCCCTCAGCATTCTCTTCTCCACACTAAACACCCCCAGCTCCCTCAGCTGCTCCTCACCAGGCCTATTCTCCAGACCCTTCACCAGCTTCATTACCCTTCTCTGGACCTGTTCCATCAGCTCAATGTCCCTCTTGCAGTAAGGGTCCCAAAACTGAACCCACTATTGGAGGTGCAGCCTCACCGCTGCCAAGTACAGGGGGAGAACCACTTCTCTGCTCCTTCTGGTGACACAGTTCCTGATACAGACCTGGTGCTGCTGCAGCTAGTTTTTATCATCCTGTGAAATGCACAGAAGTGATGTGCACTCAGTCAGAACAATTAGGACTCCAAAGAGCTGACAGGATGAGCAGGAAATGGCTAAAGTTAACGCATGAAGCACACAGAAGGAAAGGGCATTGCACTCTGGGTTGCAGAAAATGCATGCCCTCTCTGGAGATTACGAGTCATTTCTCCTCTGCTGGAGCACCTCTTCTGATAGCTGCTGCCAGCAGGGCGGCCTGCTCATGCCATTGCCAAACTAGCTTGTCAGCAAACCCGCCCAGGATGTAGTCTTGTCCCTCTCTTCCCCTTGGAGAAGATCCCTACACAGAGGCTAACTGAACTTTCATGTTTTCAAGCCCTTCGTTGTTTCCTTCTAGAGCAGAAGGCTATAACTGAACTCTTCATATGTGCCCCGGGCCAACCCAAGAAGATTACAAGGCAGCAAGCAGCTAAATCCACACAGACACATAGAATTACTTGAGTTGGAAGGGACCTTAAAGATCATCTAGTTCAAACCTCCTTGCCGTGGACAGATACCGCCCACCAGACCAGAGCAGGCTGCTCTCCTGGATCTTATGAAATGTGTTGCCAAATCACAGTGTCACAGAATCAATAAGGCTGGAAAAGACCTCAGAGACTATCAAGTCCAACCTTTTACCTAATACCTCACACCTCCTGACAACTAAAACAAGTGCCACATCCAAGCCTTTCTTGAACACCTCCTGTGATGGTGATTCCACCACCTCCCTGGGCAGCACATCCCAATGGCCAATCTCTCTTGCTGGGAAGAACTTTCTCCTCACCTCCAGCCTAAACCTCCCCTGGCACAGCTGGAGACTGCGTCCTCTTGTTCTAGTCCTGCTTGCCTGGGAGAACAGACCAACCCTCTCCTGGCTACAACCTCCCTTCAGGGAGTTGTAGAGTCCAAGAAGGTCTCCTCTGAGCCTCCTCTTCTCCAGGCTAAGCAACCCCAGCTCCCTCAGCCTCTCCTCACAGGGCTGTGCTCCAGACCCCTCCCCAGCCTCCTTGCCCTTCTCTGGACACCTTCAAGTCTCTCAATGTCCTTCTTAAATTGAGGGGCCCAGAACTGGACACAGGACTCAAGGTGTGGTCTAACCAGTGCTGAGTCCAGGGCACAATGACTTCCCTGCTCCTGCTGGCCACACTCTTCCTGATTCAGGCCAGGATGCTGTTGGCCTTCTTGGCCACTTGGGCACACTGCTGGCTCTTGTTCAGCTGCTGTCAACCAGTACCCCCAGGTCCCTTTCTGCCTGGCTGCTCTCCAGCCACTCTGACCCCAGCCTGTAGCACTGCATGGGGTTGTTGTGACCAATGTCTAGAACCCAGCACTTAGATGTGCTCAATCTCATGCCCTTGGACTCAGCCCATCTGCAAGGTTGTGTATGAGCAATGGCCTGGGGGCTATGGGGGTCATTAGAAAGTGTGGATGAGCAGAATTAGCAACTTTAGACTTTATTCTTTTTAACATTCAAATGGTTATTTTGCAAGCCACACTGAACCTTCCTAAAAAGGAAGTGCTTACAGATGGCTGTTTCCCTTGATTGAATTTGTTGCTTAAACTCTAAGATACCAGAGGCAGTGCAGCAATGCATGCTGCTCAATGCATGGTCTCAAAGTCATCTGACTCAAGTCATCAGGGAGCTCCTGTCCACCCAGTGGTCATGCCACTAAGAAATGCATCTGACTCAAGTCATCAGGGAGCTCCTGTCCACCCAGTGGTCATGCCACTAAGAAATGCATCTGACTCAAGTCATCAGGGAGCTCCTGTCCACCCAGTGGTCATGCCACTAAGAAATCATAGAATAGAATCATCAGTCAGGGTTGGAAGGGACCACAAGGATCATCTAGTCATCCAGGGAGCTCCTGACTCCATCCTCCTGTCCACCCAGTGGACATGCCACTAAGAAATGCATCTGACTCAAGTCATCAGGGAGCTCCTGTCCACCCAGTGGTCATGCCACTAAGAAATGCATCTTTCAGCTCTGTGCTGTCATCACCTCTGAGAACACTTTGCACACGAGATGCAAAAGCAAGTGACACTGTGCTGTGCCCATCTGAATGGTTTGCCACGGGCAGGGAAGGGCAACCCAGCTGGGGCAGGGTCTGGAGAAGAGGGCTGGTGAGGAGCAGCTGAGGGAACTGCCTTTTGAAGACTTTGCCACTTTTCCAATCATTTCAATACAGAGTTCCTCACTGTTTTTAGCTATAGCCCTGAGTTACAGACCTAACCCACGTGCAGCTGCCCCAAAAAGCACAAGCACAGAACCACTCTGCAAGTTCTGCCACTGACTGCAACAGGACCATAGCTTTGGTGCAACGAGAAGCAGTCTCAGTTGCCAAGAATAGCTTTGTGTGCTCTCATTTTGTTTTCCAAGTCGAGAGTCTGGGCAGTGCAATAGCTGGACCAGAAGAGACAGCAGTACCTATCCTCCAAGAACAAAAAGATGAAGAGCTCTGCTTCCCTGCAGTTCCCATATACCATCTAGTGATGCAAAAGGAAATTGCAATTTCTAATTTATCATGATGTCATTCAACGAGTCCAAGTGCCAGGTGCTGCACACTGGCCACAACAACCCCATGCAGTGCTGCAGGCTGGGGTCAGAGTGGCTGGAGAGCAGCCAGGCAGAGAGGCACCTGGGGGTACTGGTTGACAGCAGCTGAACAAGAGCCAGCAGTGTGCCCAAGTGGCCAAGAAGGCCAATGGCATCCGGCCTGCATCAGGAACAGTGTGGCCAGCAGGAGCAGGGAGGTCATTGTGCCCTGGACTCTGCACTGGTTAGGCCACACCTTGAGTCCTGTGTCCAGTTCTGGGCCCCTCAATTTAAGAAGGACATTGAGAGACTTGAAGGTATCCAGAGAAGGGCAAGGAGGCTGGGGAGGGGTCTGGAGCACAGCCCTGTGAGGAGAGGCTGAGGGAGCTGGGGTTGCTTAGCCTGGAGAAGAGGAGGCTCAGGGGAGACCTTCTTGCTCTCTACAACTCCCTGAAGGGAGGTTGTAGCCGGGTGGGGGTTGGTCTCTTCTCCCAGGCAAGCAGGACTAGAACAAGAGGACACAGTCTCAAGCTGTGCCAGGGGAGGTTTAGGCTCAAGCTAAGGAGAAAATTCTTCACAGAGAGAGTTGCTAGCCACGGGTGCTGCCCAGGGAGGTGGTGGAATCACCATCCCTGGAGGTGTTCAAGAGGGGATTGCACGTGGCACTTGGTACCATGGTTCAGTTGTTAGGAGATGTTGGGTGACAGGTTGGACTTGATGACCCTTGAGGTCTTTTCCAGCCTTATTGATTCTATGATTCTATGATCATTTCAATGAAAGGTGAGGATGGTAACAACAGATTGTTGATGGTTTGCTTTCCCTCCACTAAAATAAAATCTTGTCCTGAGTCTGGTAGCTGTGGCTAAGTGCCTTGCCATCAAGAAACCTGAAACTGCAGCTAGCATTCAAGCTTTTGTTTCTGAAGGTAAATTATACAAGAATTTCAGCTTCAGAAAGGTTCAAGTCTGCTTTATAGACTCACAGAATAGTTTGGGTTAGAATGGACCTTAAAGGTGACCTAGTTCCAATCACCTGCCATGGGCAGGGACACCTCCCACCAGCCAAGGTTGCTCAAGGCCTCATCCAACCTGGCCTTGAACACCTCCAGGGAGGGAACATCCACAGCCTCCCTGGGCAACCTGTGCCAGTGTCTCACCACCTTCACTGGAAAGAATTTCTTCCTCATCTCCAGTCTCAATCTCCCCTCTTCCAGCTCGAAGCCATTGCCCCTTGTCCTGTCACTCCTAGCCCTTGTCAAAAGTCCCTCTCTAGCTTTCTTTTAGGCCCTGCTGGAGATACAGAGCATGGTTCATGGGTAGTTTTAAGGTAATATAAGTCCTGCAGACTCAGGGTCAAATTTAAAGTAAACCCAAAATCTCATCTTGTAGTTTTGGTAAACCTTCTGTTTTTGAAGATCCCAAAGATTTCCCTTTTCCTTTTTCTCTTTTGAATTTTTTTCTTTTTATTTTCATTTTTCTTCTTTTCTTTTGCTTTTTTTTTCTTTTTTTTTCCTTTTATTCTACTTTTTTCCTTTTTCTTCTCTTCTTTTGTTCCTTCTATTTTTTTCTCATTTTCTTTTTCTTCTTTTTTTCTTTTCCTTTTTCTTCTTCTTTTTATTTTTCTTTTTTCCTCTACTTTTTACCTTTTCCTTTACTCCTTTTCTTGTTTTCCTTTTTCTTTTCCTTTTCCTTCTTTTATTTTTTCTTTTTATTTCCTTTTCCTTTTCCTATTCCTTTTTTCCTTTTTCTTTTTTTTTATTTTCCCTCTTCTTTTTCTTTTTTTTCCTTTCCCCTTTTTCCTTTTTATTTTCCTTTTTCTTTTCCTTCTCTTTTCCTATTTCTTTTTTTATTTCCTTTTCTTTTCCATTTTTCCTTTTTCCTTTTCCTTTTCCTTTTCCTTTTCCTTTTCCTTTTCCTTTTCCTTTTCCTTTTCCTTTTCCTTTTCCTTTTTTATTTTTAATTTTATTTCCCCTTTTCTTTTTCTTTTCCTTTTCCTTCCCCTTTTTCCTTTTGATTTTCCTTTTTATTTTCCTTCTCTTTTCTTATTTCTTTTTTTATTTCCTTTTCTTTTCCATTTTCTTTTTTTCCTTTTCCTTTTCCTTTTCCTTTTCCTTTTCCTTTTCCTTTTCCTTTTCCTTTTCCGTTTTTCTTTTTCATTTTATTTTCCCTTTTCTTTTTCTTTCCCTTTTCCCCTTTTCCTTTTTATTTTCCTTTTTATTTTCCTTCCCTTTTCCTATTTTTTATTTCCTTTTCCTTTTCTTTTTCTTTTCCTTTTTCTTTTTCATTTTATTTCCTTCTCCTTTTTCTTTTTTTTTAATTTCATTTCCATTTCCTTTTTTGTTTTCCTTTTTTTCTTTTTCCTTTTCCTTTTTCTTTTCCTTTTCCTTTTTCCTTTTCCTTTTCTGTTTCCTTTTCCTTTTCCTTTTCCTTTTCCTTTTCCTTTTCCTTTTCCTTTTCCTTTTCCTTTTCCTTTTCCTTTTCCTTTTCCTTTTCTGTTTCCTTTTCCTTTTCCTTTTTTATTTTTAATTTTATTTCCCCTTTTCTTTTTCTTTTCCTTTTCCTTCCCCTGTTTCCTTTTTTGTTTCCTTTTTATTTTCCTTCTCTTTTCTTTTCCTATTTCTTTTTTTTCCATTTCATTTTCTTTTCCATTTTCTTTTTTTTCCTTTTCCTTTTCCTTTTCCTTTTCCTTTTCCTTTTCCTTTTCCTTTTCCTTTTCCTTTTCCTTTTTTTCTTTTCCTTTTCCTTTTCTTTTTCTTTTCCTTTTTCTTTTTCATTTTATTTCCTTCTCCTTTTTCTTTTTTTTTAAATTTCATTTCCTTTTCCTTTTTTGTTTTCCTTTTTTCTTTTTCCTTTTCCCTTTCCTTTTTCTTTCCCTTTCCCTTTCCCTTTCCCTTTCCCTTTCCCTTTCCCTTTCCCTTTCCCTTTCCCTTTCCCTTTCCCTTTCCCTTTCCCTTTCCCTTTCCCTTTCCTTTCTCTTTCCCTTTACCTTTTTTATCTTGTTATTTTTTACATTTTCCAATGCAAGATTAGTATTCCCTGTAGATGGAGAGGAAGTCCAACAGAAAGAGAATCTAGCAGCCTTGAGACTAAGGCACAAGATGCACTGTTGGGAAAAGAAGGACAGGAAGGGATTCTAGCAGCCTTGAGACTAAGGCACAAGATGCACTGCTGGGAAAAGAAGGACAGGAAGGGATTCTAGCAGCCTTGAGACTAAGGCACAAGGTGCACTGCTGGGAAAAGAAGGACAGGAAGGGATTCTAGCAGCCTTGAGACTAAGGCACAAGATGCACTGCTGGGAAAAGAAGGACAGGAAGGGATTCTAGCAGCCTTGAGACTAAGGCACAAGATGCACTGTTGGGAAAAGAAGGACAGGAAGGGATTCTAGCAGCCTTGAGACTAAGGCACAAGATGCACTGTTGGGAAAAGAAGGACAGGAAGGGATTCTAGCAGCCTTGAGACTAAGGCACAAGATGCACTGCTGGGAAAAGAAGGACAGGAAGGGATTCTAGCAGCCTTGAGACTAAGGCACAAGATGCACTGCTGGGAAAAGAAGGACAGGAAGGGATTCTAGCAGCCTTGAGACTAAGGCACAAGGTGCACTGCTGGGAAAAGAAGGACAGGAAGGGATTCTAGCAGCCTTGAGACTAAGGCACAAGATGCACTGCTGGGAAAAGAAGGACATGAAGGGTTTCTAGCAACCTTGAGACTAAGGCACGAGATGCACTCTTGGGAAAAGAATGTTTCAATCATGGAAACCCTGTGCCTGGAAGGCTAAAAGATGATTTAAACACACTGCATTGTTAAGGCAGTAACCCTTCTGTGGTAGGTTTTTCTTTCTTCTTGTCTGCATCACCATATGGATGCCCTCGACTCAAGAGCAGCATACACTGTGATATGCTTCTGACAGCTGGGGTAATGGAAAAAGTCGATGCTGACTTATTGGCAGAAGAAAATCCTACCTTGCCTGCCAACTGGGGCAATGAAATAAATTTGCTTTGTATGCTGGGTGGAATTTGTTTTACTGCCACTAAATGAAAGCAAAACAATCAGCCTCTCTCTCCCTGGGAGCTCACAGACAGAATGGGTCCAGCTCCAGCCAAAGGAACAGATTGAGAGACCTGAGACGGAGACCTCAGCCTCAGCTCCTCTTCTCCCACGTCTCCTCCTCGGCATCATTCAGTGCTCTGCTTTTGAAGGCAAATGGGATTGGTCTCATGATTAAGCAGCACAGCCCTTCCAAAACTGTTAAATAATAGCTTTTTTATTTGGCAGAAGTTGCTACACACATAGATTGTGTAAGCAAAGGACTATTATATGAGGTATAGCTGCATTTTCATAGCCAGTTCAGGCCTTAACTAACACTTTGGTGGGTTGGCCACAGCAACCCCATGCAGTGGTACAGGCTGGGGTCAGAGTGGCTGGAGAGTGGCCAGGCAGAGAGGGACCTGGGGGTACTGGTTGATGGTAGGCTGAATATGAGCCAGCAGTGTGCCCAGGGGACCAAGGAGGCCAATGGCATCCTGGACTGCATCAGGAAGAGTGTGGCCAGCAGGAGCAGGGAAGTCATTGTGCCCCTGTACACTGCACTGGTTAGGCCACACCTTGAGTCCTGGGTCCAGTTCTGGGCTCCTCAGTTTAGGGAAGATGTTGACTTGCTGGAAGGTGTCCGGAGAAAGGCAACAAAGTTGGTGAGGGGTTTGGAACACAGCCCTGTGAGGAGAGGCTGAGGGAGCTGGGGTTGCTTAGCCTGGAGAAGAGGAGGCTCAGGGGAGACCTTCTTGCTCTCTACAACTACCTGAAGGGAGGTTGGTCTCTTCTCCCAGGCAGCCAGCACCAGAACAAGAGGACACAGTCTCAAGCTGTACCAGGGGAGGTTTAGGCTGGATGTTAGGAAGAAGTTCTATACAGAGAGAGTGATTGCCCATTGGAATGTGCTGCCCGGGAGGTGGTGGAGTCACCATCACTGGAGGTGTTCAGGAGGAGACTTGATGGGGTGCTTGGTGCCATGGGTTAGTTGTTTAGGTGGGCTGGATTGGTTGATAGGTTGGACGCGATGATCTTGAAGGTCTCTTCCAACCTGGTCTGTTCTATTCTATTCTATTCTATTCTATTCTATTCTATTCTATTCTATTCTACTCTATTCTATTCTATTCTACTCTATTCTATTCTATTCTATTCTATTCTATTCTATTCTATTCTACTCTATTCTATTCTACTTCTATTCTATTCTACTCTATTCTATTCTATTCTACTCTATTCTATTCTACTCTATTCTATTCTAGTCTAGTCTAGTCTAGTCTATTCTATTCTCCTCACTGCCTCCCTAAATTGCTTTGAGATGAGATAAACTCAAAATCACAGCAGAAGGAAAATAGCTTTCTCTCCTGCCTCCTTAACAGTGCCAAGTGCAGCAAGGATTGAGCTCCTGGTGAATATAAGGCATTGGCATATCTGCAAAGGGTTTATATAGTATCACATACATCTGAAGAAGAAGGGGTGGGGGGAAGCTTTATAAATAGAAACACTGAAATATGGATCAACAGCACCCTGTTGGCAAAGCATCAGCAAAATATTAATGGTGGCACTGCAGAGAACAGGGGAAGTGGTGTCTGTTAAGGATTGGTCTGGTGAATCTCCACTTTTTAATCCCCTCTATTCATTAATAATTCAGTGGCAAGCATCAGACATCAATTCCAGATTGATGATACTGTAGACAACAGCAGAAACAAACAAGGAGAAACAGAAGCCAGCAGAGGTAGGGAAGATATAAATGAGGGGGTTTCAATTGCAGCCAGACAGGTGGGAAGCAATGCATACAAAAGGAGCCATCACCAAAATAGATTGGATGTGTTCCTGACAAAACCAGATGCACACACACACTAATAAAGGATATGTGAATAACTCCCATTCTGACTGCAACAAGAGCTGCTGATAAGGACTGACAGTAGTGCAGGCAACATTCTGGAAGACAGAATCTTACTGGAACTTCAGCAGATATTCAGCTAGTCTATTCAGCTGCATGTCTAGAGCAGGGTAGATGTAGGTTAGACATAAGGAGGAGGCTCTTACAGTGAGAGTGGTGGAACATTGGCACAGGTTGCCCAGAGATGTGGGGGAGGCCCCATTCCTGGAGACATTTAAGGCCAGGCTTGATGGGACCCTGAGCAACCTGATCTAGTTAAAGACAATACAATACAATACAATACAATACAATACAATACAATACAATACAATACAATACAATGCAATACAATACAATACAATACAATACAATACAATACAATGCAATACAATA
>CM066579.1:4118372-4150872 GCA_033816785.1 Picus viridis | reverse complement strand
TCTTCTCTCAACCTGCAAGCCTTCCTGCTCCAGTCTCTCTTCCCTGTCCAGCTGAGGAAGGGAGTGATGGAAGGGGTAATGGAATAGAAAGGTGGGAAGGGGTTAGGGGGAAGGGGGAAGGGGTTAGGGGGAAGGGGGAAGGGAAGGGCACGGCTGCGTGCAGGCCCCGTCGCCATGGCAGCGGCGCAAAGGGGGCGGGGCAAGGCGGCGTCACGCACTGGCGTCAGGCGCGAGCCCCCGCCGCGGTGAGCACCCCCCCCTTCGTCCCTCCCCTGCGCAGCGTCACGGCGCAGCGTTTGTCCCGCGCGTGACGTCAGCGCGTCCCCGCTGTCCCGGCGGCGGGGCCGGAGGAGGCGGCCGGTGTCTGCTGCGGCTAGAGCGGCGCGGGCCGGCCCGGAGGGTGAGTGCTTGGCGCCACGGCGGGCGGGGAGAGGCAGCTACCACCACCGCAACCACCACCGGCCCCCTTCCGCGGCTGCCCGGGTCCGGGACCGGCGTCGCCACTTTCCCCCTCCCCCTTACACTGTGGGCGAAGGGGAGCGGGCGGCCGAGCGCCGCCGGTTGCCGAGGCCTCGCCCCACGGCTGTGCACCCTGAACAAAAGGCCGGCGGTCAGCGCGGTGCGGGCCTTAACCGAGGCGCCCCGGCGAGAAGCCGTGCCCCGTATTGTTTTGGTGAGGGGAAGGAGGGAGCGGCGCGAGGCGGGGGGGAATCGCCGGCAGCCGCCCCGCCCGCCGGGTCACATGACGGGTGTGGGGGTGTGGGGGCCGCGGCGGCGCTGGGCGCTGCCCGCCGCCCCTGTGCTCCGCCGGGGGCTCGTCCCCGCCCCGCGGCCCTCAGCTCTCGGGGAGCCGCGACCGGCGTCCGCTCGGCCGGCGGCCATCAACTCTCGGGGCAGCCGGCACCGGCCTCCGCTCGGCCCTCGCCTCGCCACCGCCGGCAGCAGAGAACCTGCCGGCGCTTCCCGTAGGCCCTCGCCAAGTCCCTTCTGCCGCGCTGGGGCTCGCCTCCCTCTGCCCGGCTGGGGCTGGCTGGGTGCTGCGTGCCGGGTCGGGGCCCAGGTTTGCAGGTTGGATTTTGATGGGCGGTAAAATAGGTCAGGAGCGGTAGCCGCGGCGGCGGCGGCGTCACGCGTGGCAGACTCCCCGTGCCGAACCAGCGCCCCGCTTCCACTCCGCGAGTGATGTGTGCGCTTCCAAACGCCACAGCCGGCTCGCTTCGGTTACCCGTGTGCGGGCTGTGCGGTGGTAAGAGTGGAAGTCGTGCGAGCAGCCCCTAGGAGCGCAGCACCAGGCGCGTAAAAAAGAGGTAATTGTCGTTTGTAGTGCTGCTGTTTCATTGTGCTTCGTGGTCTCGGCTCAGGCGTTGGGATCGCATCCCTTCGGAGTGTTACAACGGGACGTGAAGACAGGGCTGCCCTTTTGGTGCAGTGCGTGTCGCCGCCGCTGAAAAGATCGTGGCCAAAGATACAAGTTTCTAATGCAGGTGGAAGTAGTTGAAGCCAAATTCTGCCGAGGAGAACGGGTCTGGTGAGGAGAGTCAGAGGGAACTGGGTTCTGGAGAAGAAGGAGGCTGAGGGGAGACCTCATTGCTTTCAACAGCTCCCTGAAAGGAGGTTGCAGTGAGGTGGGGCTTGGTCTCTTCTCCCTAGTAACAAGTGATAGGATGAGAGGAAATGGCCTCAGGCTGCACCACAAGAGGTTTAGGTTTAATATTAGAAGAAACTTCTTCACTGAAAGGTGTCTCAAAAAACTGGAAGAGGCTTCCCAGGGAGGTGGTTGAATCCCCATCCCTGGAGGTGTTTCAAAGAGGCAGAGATGTGGTTCTCAGGGCCACGGTTTAGCAGCAGCCTTGGCAGAGCTAGTGGAATGGTTGGACCGAATTGTCTTAAAGGTCTTTCCCAACCAAACTGACTCTAAAATCCTATGAAATAAAAGTGTGAGGTTTTAAATGTTAGCGTGACTTCTCAGTGCTAAGAACTAAAGCTAGCAGAGGTGGTGTTACTGTTGCATAAACGATGTGTGCTTACACTTGCACTGACCGAATAGGCTGAAGGGCGGGGAGCAGAGCATTCAAAACGTTGTGCTTTTGTCACCACCTGTGAGGCCAACAATAGACTCCTGTTCAGTTTTGTTAGCTGCTGCTGCCCCTGGATAGTGGGCTACTGAACAAATAATTCCTAAAGATGTTGATGTGCTGGAAGGTGTCCAGAGGAGGGCAACAAAGCTGGGGAGGGGTCTGGAGCAGGGGCCCTGTGAGGAGAGGCTGAGGGAGCTGGGGTTGCTTAGCCTGGAGAAGAGGAGGCTCAGGGGAGACCTCATTGCTCTCTACAACTCCCTGAAGGGAGGTTGTAGCCAGGTGGGGGTTGGTCTTTTCTCCCAGGCAACCAGAACAAGAGGACACAATCTCAAGCTGTGTCAGGGGAGGTTTAGGCTGGATGTTAGGAAGAAATTCTTCATAGAGAGAGAGATTGGCCATTGGAATGTGCTGCCTGGGGAGGTGGTGGAGTCCCCATCCCTGGAGGTGCTTAGGAGAAGACTGGATGGGGTGCTTAGTGCCATGGTTTAGTTGATTAGATGGTGTTGGGTGATAGGTTGGACTTGATCTCAAAGCTCTCTTCCAACCTGGTTAATTCTATTCTATTCTGTTCTATTCTATTCTAAAACACCACTCAAAAATGTCAGTGTGATGCTAATGACAGCACAGTGAAGCCTGATTATTGATTTGGTCATTTTCAGTAAGTCTTAAATATTGAATGTTTGCAGGAACTTGCTTTTATATTCTGGTGTGGTTAGTACTGCAATTTCTTTTCAAGGGAATCAAAAATACCACTTGGTTAAACTGCTCTGGTGCAGAATCTGTACTGAGTGAGGCAGAGTTCTGTTCCTGTTTTCTTCCAAACATACTGCACTGGTTTAGATGTAGTGGAGTTGTTTGTTTAGAAAGCTGGAGCTGCAGTATTGTTAAAGGCTGTTGAACAGTGGACTCATGGAACTGGTGGTGGAAAAGGCTTTTTGTTGGAACAGATTCATTGTTCTTCTGTGCATGTTAACCACATCTCCATGTATGGAGTCATAGAATCAACCAGGTTGGAAAAGACCTCAGAGATCATCAAGTCCAACCTATGACCTAATACCTAACACCTCCTGACAACTAAACCATGGCTCCAAGTGCCACATCCAATCCTTTCTTGAACACCTCCAGGGATGGGGACTCCACCACCTCCCTGGGCAGCACATTCCAGTGGCCAATTACTCTTTCTGGAAAGAACTTTCTCCTCACCTCCAGACTAAACTTCCCCTGGTGCAGCTTGAGACTGTGTCCTCTTGTTCTGGTGCTGGGTGCCTGGGAGAAGAGACTAACCTCCACCTGGCTACAACCTCCCTTCAGGGAGTTGTAGAGAGCAAGAAGGTCTCCCCTGAGCCTCCTCCAGGCTAAGCAACCCCAGCTCCCTCAGCCTCTCCTCACAGGGCTGTGCTCCAGACCCCTCCCCAGCCTCATTGCCCTTCTCTGGACACATTCAAGGGATGAAGGGATGTTCTTGTACTTAATTTTTCTTAAGCATTGATAACTTGAACCGAGTTGTGCTGCATTTCCCCCACACAATGTCATGTCACTTGAGTGAGAACATTTTGGTGTGTGAAATGCTCAGAGCACAGATTCAGTGCTGCAGTTGTAGCGTAGGAGAGCAACCTCATTTTGCATAACCATGGAGCAGTTCAGCACCAAAATGGGTGACTGCTCTGCACTTCACTGTGTTTTTGTGGTTCAGTTCCAGATCTACCCCCAAGTAGAGAGGTTATTTTCTTGTGTCTGTGTGATAGCAAAGGGTAAGGATTTACAGGCAGCCTGAAGCATCGTCACAGTCAGCAATTAGTGCATATATTCTAAGGTTAAGAAGTAGAAAAGTAGGTAAGGGCAGGGAACAGTGAGGGGTTTTGTCTATTGGGCTATTCAGTGCCCAGGGACTGTTGTTAAAACATCCCTAATAGGCTCAGTGCCCTGAGCTCAGCCTATATTGACACAACAGGACTGTCAGACAGGAGGGACATCATTTTCCTGTTCAAACAGCACCAGCCACCTTCCTTCTTTCCACCCATAGTGTCTGATTTGTGGCAAGTTCTAGGGAAGGGCAGAACCCTGGGGTTCTTTCCTCTCTTTTCCTCTCCTTTCACCCTTCTCTTTCTCTCTCTTTCACCCATCTTTCCTCTCCTTTCATCCCAATAATTGAGTTATGAGTTAGGGAGCTTGCTGGAAAAGCCCCAGTATTTAATTACAGAAGTGTATTTGCTCTTTTGCAGTAATGCTGTAGGTGCTGAGCTTTCAGCCTGTGACAGGGGAAAAGGATGATTTCTGATAGCTGCTTGAAAGTAATCTGTACAGAGTTGCAGGAGTTGAGATCATCTTCATTTGAGGTAGAGCTCAAATGTGGGTGTTGATCTCTTCTCCCTAGTGACAGCATGAGAAGAAATGGTCTCAAGCTGCACCAGGAGAGTTTAGGTCTAATATTAGAAGACACTTCTTCCCTGAAAGGCTTCTCACAGGCTGGCACAGGCTGCCCAGGGAGGTGGTTGAATCCCCATCCCTGGAGGTGTTTCAAATAGAACAGAATAGAATTAACCAGGTTGGAAGAGACCTTTGAGATCACTGAGTCCAACCTGTCATCTAACACTATCTAATCAGCTAAACCATGGCACCAAGTGCCTCATCCAGGCTCTTCCTAAACACCTCCAGGGATGGTGACTCCACCACCTCCCTGGGCAGCACATTTCAATGGCTAATCTCTCTTTCTGGGAAGAACTTCTTCCTAACATCCAGCCTAAACCTCCCCTGGCACAGCCTGAGACTGTGTCCTCTTGTTCTGGTGCTGCTTGCCTGGGAGAAGAGACCAACCCCCACCTGGCTACAACCTCCCTTCAGGGAGTTGGAGAGAGCAAGAAGGTCTCCCCTGAGCCTCCTCTTCTCCAGGCTAAGCAACCCCAGCTCCCTCAGCCTCTCCTCACAGGGCTGTGCTCCAGACCCCTCCCCAGCCTCGTTGCCCTTCTCTGGACGTCTTCCAGCAACTCAACATCTTTGCTAAACTGAGGGGCCCAGACCTGGACACAGGACTCAAGGTGTGGCCTAACCAGTGCTGAGTCCAGGGCATAATGACTTCCCTGCTCCTTCTGGCCACACTGTTCCTGATGCAGGCCAGTCTGCCATTTGCCTTCTTGGCCACCTGGGCACACTGCTGGCTCCTGTTCAAGCCTACTATCTTCCAGTACCCCAATCATCCTGGTAGGAAGTCCACCAGGTGAACATCTTAAAGTTGGGGAAAAGGAGCAGATGTGACTTCTCCCAGCAAGCATCCTGAGAGGCTTTCTAGGGGACAGACAGAGCAGTTACATGCTGAGTGAGGAGATGTTCCCCACTGTCACTTCATGGATCAGTGGAGTTGTGCTGCTGCTGCTGCATGTTGACTGAGGTGATAGGATGCCTGGATCTGGTGAGTGTGCAGAAGGAAGGGATGCTTGCAGGCTGCTGCAGATAGCTATCACTATGCATACTACTTGCTTTTCTAGCACGGCAAAGTAATTGCTGGCTATAGAACACAGCTCTTAGCCACTTGACTTCCCAGGAGGAGTCATCATCCAGAACAGGGCGGGGGCGGGGGGGGGGGGTGTAGTTAACCACAAGTGCCTTTTGTCCTGTTCAGTAAAAGTTCCAAGCCTGGCTTATTAAATAACAATGTCAGGAAATGCAGAGGTTGGCTGAAGTCACTTTGTGAACTGCTTTGCAGCAGTTAGAAAGTTGCCTCACCATCATCATCCCATAATTATGCCCTTTGTGGATTCTTCCAGCTCTAATTGCACACCTTGAATCTGTGCATGCATTTTGATTTCCTAAAACGTCTGCCAGAGCTGACCCTACCTTTTTCCCCTCTCTACATGACAGTCAAGTGTAGTATGGAATGGTCTGGGTTGGAAAGGAACTCCAGAGGTCATCTGGTCCAAGCCCCTCTGCAGTTAGCAGGGGCATCCTCAACTAGATCAGGTTGCCCAGAGCCCTGTGGAGCCTCACCTTGAATATAACTAAGGGCAACAAAGCTGGGGAGGGGTCTGGAGCACAGCCCTGTGAGGAGAGGCTGAGGGAGCTGGGGTTGCTTAGCCTGGAAAGGAGGAAGCTCAGGGGAGACCTTCTTGCTCTCTCCAACTCCCTGAAGGGAGGTTGTAGCCAGGTGGGGGTTGGTCTCTTCTCCCAGGCACACAGCACCAGAACAAGAGGACACAGTCTCAAGCTGTGCCAGGGGAGGTTTAGGCTGGAGGTGAGGAAGAAATTCTTCCCAGAGAGAGAGATTGGCTATTGGAATGTGCTGCCCAGGGAGGTGGTGGAGTCCCCATCACTGGAGGTGTTGGGGAAGAGACTGGATGGGGTGCTTGGTGCCATGGATTAGTTGATCAGATGGTGTTGGGTGATAGGTTGGACTGAATGATCTCAAAGGTCTCTTCCAGCCTGGTCTGGTCTATTCTATTCTATCTCCAGGGATAGGGACTCAGCTACCTCCCTGGGCAACCTCTAGATGTGTAGTGTTGTACGCTGATCTTGTGAGCGTGCTGCCTCTGGTAGTGGACTGCTAGAGGTAGTGGATTGCGAGAGGTAGTAGATAAAAGGCTTCAAGTGATAGCTGCTGAAGTAACAAGAAGGCAGCTCCTAAGATGAAGGGTGGAACACCACACCCACGGCATCAAGCTTGTTGCAAGTGTCTCTTTGATCATAGCACACATAGTATCTTGTCTTCAGCGGATCAGAGGAGCCCAAAATTGAATGTGATTCCAGCTGGTGGCTTCAGATTGATGTGTGAAGAAGGGGGAAGCTGCCAGAAGGATGAGGGCAGAGAAGGCGTGGGTAGGTTTGGTCATGTCTGTGTTTTTTCCTTGGGAGCTCTCTCTAAAAATAGCTGCATGGGGTGGTCCATGGAGCTCAGCTACAAAGAGAAGAACGTGCTTGAGCAATGTGCCTCTCTGCACTCATCTGCACACTGTGCTCTGATGTGCCTCAGCAGCGCTGGGTGCTTTGGTGAAGGGCTCCAGCACAGAAGGTGGAATGCTGAAGGCTCCAGGGCCTTTCAGGGGCTTACCACTCCTTGACTGGGCTTGACTTTGCTGATTGACAGCTGCCTAAACACGAGCCAGCAGTGTGCCCAGGTGGCCAAGAAGGCCAATGGCATCCTGGCCTGCATTAGGAATAGTGTGGCCAGCAGGAGCAGGGAAGTCATTGTGTCCCTGTACTCTGCACTGGTTAGGCCACACCTTGAGTCCTGTGTCCAGTTCTGGACCCCTCAGTTTAGGAAGGACATTGAGAGACTTGAAGGTGTCCAGAGAAGGGCAAGGAGGCTGGGGAGAGGCCTTGAGCACAGCCCTGTGAGGAGAGGCTGAGGGAGCTGGGGTTGCTTAGCCTGGAGGAGAAGAAGAGGCTCAAGGGAGACCTCATTGCTCTCTACAACTCCCTGAAGGGATGTTGTAGCCAGGTAGGGGTTGGTCTCTTCTCCCAGGCACCCAGCAGCAGAACAAGAGGACACAGTCTCAAGCTGTGCCAGGGGAGGTTTAGGCTGGAGGTGAGGAAGAAATTCTTCCCAGCAAGAGAGATTGGCCATTGGGATGTGCTGCCCAGGGAGATGGTGGAGTCACCATCCCTGGAGGTGTTTAAGAAGAGCCTGGATGAGGCCCTTGGTGCCATGGTTTAGTTGATGAGATGGTATTGGGTGATAGGTTGGACTTGATGGTCTCAAAGGTCTTTGCCAACCTGGTTAATTCTATTCTAGGAACTCTAGGGCTGGTCAGTCTTTTACAGAGGATTCCCAGATGCTTTTTGTAACCAGGGGTGGCTCTTTTGGTCAAGAGCTTCCTGTTAAGGGTATAAGGCCCCTCAGCCCACTCTGAGTTTGCAGACTGCTGCTTCCCCACTGTAGAGTCCCCTAGGTGTTTGTTAGAGGTTCCATGATTGTGTATCTGTGCAATGACTTAGCTCAGCTCCTGGCTGGTGACATCTGCTAAGTGCATTGTGACTGACATTACCTGCTGGGCTGCAGAGGGGCATGTTGAGGTGTGAAGGTTGAGCTGCATCCCTGCTATCTCTGTAAAAGAGGGCATGCATTTATTCCAGAGCCCATCATGAAGAAAGAAAGATCCTAATTAATCCTTTGTTTGTTTACCCTCAGTATCAAATCTAGGTCATAGAGTTTGTTTCTAAGCTGCTATGAGGACATACATATGTAGGTTAGTAAAGAGGAGTGGTGAAGGATTCTGAGCTTCATTCATGAGATGAATAGAACAGGATTAACCAGGTTGGAAAAGACCTTTGAGATCATTGAGTCCAACCTATCACCCAGCACCATCTGATCAACTAACCCATGGCACCAAGCACCCCATCCAGTCTCTTCTTAAACACCTCCAGTGATGGTGACTCCACCACCTCCCTGGGCAGCACATTCCAGTGGCCAATCTCTTTCTCTATGAAGAACTTCTTCCTAACCTCCAGCCCAAACCTCCCCTGGTGCAGCTTGAGACTGTGTCCTCTTGTGCTGGTTGTCTGGGAGAAGAGACCAGCCCCCACCTGGCTACAACCTCCCTTCAGGGAGTTGTAGAGAGCAAGAAGGTCTCCCCTGAACCTCCTTCTCTCCAGGCTAAGCAACCCCAGCTCCCTCAGCCTCTCCTCACAGGGCTGTGCTCCAAACCCCTTGTGATCTCTGATAAAGAGGGCAGGGATGCAAGGCTACAGAGTGCTTGAGTGGTCAAAGCCACACTGGATGAGCAACCTGGTCCCTGCCCATGGCAGGGGGTTGAAACTAGATGATGAACTAGTTCCCTTCCATGCCATACTATTCCATGGCTCTATGAAATAGGGAGAGGACCTCAGGGAAATCAGTTCTTTGCATGCACTGTTTTCTCCTGGATGATCTGATACCAGCCCCTGTTAAGAGGCAAGATAGAAGCCTAGATAGTCCTTTGGAACTCTGAGATGAATGTTTTATCCAGAGGGTGAGGAAAGCATTGTGACTTTTTAAACTCTCTGACTAGAAGGAGTCACTTAGGAAAGGTTAAATTTGCATAAACATAACATGCTCCTGACTTTGGGCTTGTTTCTCCTCCTGTGTACATGGTTCCTGCATGGAAATGAGCCCTCAGCTCCTTTTGGTTTGAGAGAACTGCCTTTTGTAATGCTTCAGACAAAGATCAACCTGGCCTAGGGGGAGGTGTCCCTGCCCATAGCAGGGGGGGTGTGTGTTTGAACTAGATGATCTTGAAGGTCCCTTGCAACCCAAACCACTCTGTGATAAAGTCACAGAAAACTGTGGGCCATGATTGATTGGTGCAAAACACAAACCCAATCCCAACCCAGAATCTGAGGTTCTTGAACAGAGAACAGCCTGCATCAGGTGGAGCAGGACCATGGCATTGCAAGGTGTTTGCTGGTACCTCTGTGCAGCACTGTGATGGTGGTGTCCTTTGTTTCCCATCAGTGTGCAGGGAAGCTGAAAGGCTGCAGAGTGCTGTTGAGCAGGACAAGTGAGGAATGAGCCAGCCCTGGGTAAGAGGCCCTGCCACCCTAGCTGCAGACATCTGAAGAGAGCACCTTCCAGTCTTGTTGGCATGCTTCAGTAGACATTCTGCAGAGGAGGTAAGAGTTTGATGAACTTTTAGCCTAACTGTTCAATCATGTAATATTTCCACCTCCAGAAGTCACTTAAGGGAACCCAGCTCTCCAAAACCAGCCTTGTTTAACATCTGTGTTGGCAGCATGGGCAGAGGCACTGAGGCACCCTCAGCAGGTTTGCTGATGACACCAAGCTGTGCGGTGCAGCAGACAGCTGGAGGGAAGGGATCCATCCAGAGGGACCTGGACAGGCTGCAGAGCTGAGCCCATGACAGCCTCATGAGGTTCAACAAGACCAAGGGCAAGATCCTGCAGCTGGGTCAGGGCAATCCCAAGCACTGATACAGGCTGGGCTGGGACTGGCTTGAGAGCAGCCCTGAAGAAAAGGCCTTGGGGGTGCTGGGGGAGGAGAGGCTCAACAGGAGCCAGCAGTGAGCACTTGCAGCCCAGAGAGCCAAGCAGAGCCTGGGCTGCAGCAAGAGAAGTGTGGCCAGCAGGGGCAGGGAGGGGATTCTCCCCCTCTGCTCCACTCTGGTGGAGCACTCCACAGCTGGAGCTCTGTGTCCAGTTCTGGAGCTTGTATTACAGGAAGGATCTGGAGGTGCTGGAAGGTGTCCAGAGAAGAGCCACGAGGATGAGCAGAGGGCTGGAGCTGCTCTGCTGTGAGGACAGACTGAGAGAGTTGGGGTTGTGCAGTCTGGGGAAGAGAAGGCTCCAAGGAGACCTTACTGTGGCCTTCCAGTATCTGAAGGGGGCTACAAGAAAGCTGGGGAAGGTCTTCTGAGGGTGTCAGGGAGTGATAGGACTGGGGGGGTGGAACAAAGCTAGAAATGGGTAGATTGAGATTGGCTGTGAGGAAGAAGTTGTTCCCCAGGAGGGTGGTGAGAGCCTGGCACAGGCTGCCCAGGGAGGTGGTGGCAGCCTCCTGCCTGGAGGTGTTTGCAGCCAGGCTGGCTGTGGCTGTGAGCAACCTGCTGTGGTGTGAGGTGTCCCTGCCCATGGCAGGGGGCTGGAACTGGCTGATCCTTGAGGTCTTTTCCAACCCTGATAATTCTGTGAGAACCCAGAGCTTTGCTGTTTGATAACAGTTACAGTGTGAAGCCTTTTGTGATATCAGTTACAATGTGAAGCCTTCCTTGATGAAAGCTTGTCATAAAATCCTGCCCCTGATTTCAGGAGGAGCAGTCTGTGATCCATTTTGTTTCATTCTTAACACCACACAGTTGGAATGAATGTGCTTCCAGGGCCATAACACAGCAAAGTGATGTTTTCCTTCCTTTCTGAAGGATCAGCTCTTCAACAAAAATCTCTGTGTACATCCTCAACTTGCAAACAAACCAAGGACCCAGATTTGATACCTCAAAAGGTAAACAAGAAAGTATTAATTAGGCTTTTCCTTTCAAGCCAAAACTTGAAAGAGCATCACTTGAGTTGATAGGAATCTTCAAGTGCATGATTGTCCTGCATTCTGAGCACATGCAACTGCAGTTGTGCTTATCTTGGAGGAGTTTTATGTTGCAGGGTAGCACTTGCTTTGAGATAAGGGTTTGCTCCTACAGCTGTGTTCATTTCACACAGACATTTTCCTCCAAGTCATTAAAAATCACCCAGGAATTGAGAGAGAAGGCATTTCCTCCTCTCTGTTCACAGCCTGTCTAGAAAGGGCTCTCAGAGCTCTCAAATGAATGTGTGACCTGTTGATGCCCAGGTCAAACCTTAGCATTTCATAGAATCATAGAATCAGTCAGGGTTGGAAGGGACCACAATGCACTGCATTCTGGTCCCCTCCAGAATCTTGGCCTGCAAGAGGCAGCTTGGATAAAAGTTACTTACCTGCAAGTTGCTTTAATCTTTTGACTCTGAAAAGGGGAACCTCCCAGAGTGTATTCAGGGACAAGCAGCCCTTTGTAAAGCTGGAGCAGGGAAGTGCAAATCTCTGCTGCCTGTCAGCCTCTTTGCACAGTAGGAGCTCATTGTGAGGGCACCTGAACATTCAGGGCCTTTCCCTCAGCCTCAGGTTAGTGCAAACTGATCAATACCTGAATTTCCTGTACTCTGGATCCTCAATAGTTTCTCTTCCTCCCCAACCCTTTTGTGATAAGCTTCTCATTATTAACCTCTGGTTGTGGTGTCAAAATCCTGCTGCTAGGTGTGCCCTATGCAGGGAAAAGACAAAGTTCCCAGGAGGCAGGCAGTGCTGTGGCTGTGTCTGGTGTGCTGCTTTAAGAGCTCCTGTGCAGATTTGTCTTCAGGCCCCAGAGGAAGGAATTCAGATGTGAACCAAACATAGGTGGGCACAGCTGTGTGCTGCTGCACTCTGTTGGGCTTGTGTCTGGCAGGGGTTTGTTAGCACAGGGGGAGCTACATGGGTGGCTCCTGCAAGAAGCTTCTGGAAACATCCCCAACTCCCAAGGGGGAACCACCTCTGGGGACAAGGCTGAACCAGTCAGCAGTGGTGGGAGTGTCTCAGTGCTGAAGAGGGTTAAAACCTGCTGGACAACTTCTTTTCTCTTGGAGAGGTGGGGGATGTGAGAGAAAGCACTCTGTGGACATCAGGGCCAGTTGAGGAAGGTGGGGGAGGTGATATTGCAGAGATTGCCTCCCAGGGAATGAGCAGGCTAAGGTCTTGCAGCCCATGGAGGTTAATGGTGGGGCACCTGCCCACCTGCAGCCTGTGGAGGACCCAGAGCAGGTGGATGTGCCTGGAGAAGGCCCTGACTCCAAGGGAAGCCCACACTGGAGCAGTTTGTCACTGGGTAGCCTACAGCCTGTGGAAGGGCCCCACACTTGGGTAGGGGAAGAGTGTGAGGAGTCCTCCCCCTGAGGAGGAAGGAGCAGAGCCAAGTGACACACTTGACTGAAACCCCCATCCACATCTGCCTGTGCCTCTGGTGAGGAGGAAGTAGAGAGCTGGAGAGCAGAGCTGAGCCCATGAAGAAGCGAGGGGTGAGAGGAAGGTGGGTTGAAGGTCTAGTTGTACCTCTCATTATTGTACTCTGACTCAATTGGTTAAGTTGTTGTTGGTTTAAATTCAATTGAGCTTTTTTCTCTAAGTCAGGTCTGGCTTCTGCCCATGACCAAAAGGACAAAGAGGTCATTTTGCCTCAGCTCTTCATCCTTTTGCTGCATTTTTAGCTCCCCATCCCACCAGAAGGGCAAGGGATAGAGTGAGTGAATGGCTGTGTTTGATTGCCAGCTGGGTTGGTCTGAACTCTGACAGGGAAAAAGTATTCCTTCCCTGCCAGCAGGAGCAGGGAAGTCATTCTGCCCTGTGCTCAGCTCTGGTTAGGCCACACCTTGAGTCCTGTGTCCAGTTCTGGGCTCCTCAGCTTAAAAAGGACATTGAGATGCTTGAAGGTGTCCAGAGAAGGGCAACAAAGGTGGGGAGGGGTCTGGAGCACAGCCCTGTGAGGAGAGGCTGAGGGAGCTGGGGTTGCTTAGCCTGGAGAAGAGGAGGCTCAGGGAGACCTTCTTGCTCTCTCCAACTCCCTGAAGGGAGGTTGCAGCCAGGTGGGGGTTGGTCTCTTCTCCCAGGCACCCAGCACCAGAACAAGAGGACACAGTCTCAAGCTGTGCCAGGGGAGGTTTAGGCTGGATGTTAGGAAGAAGTTCTTCCCAGCAAGAGAGATTGGAATGTGCTGCCCAGGGAGGTGGTGGAGTCACCATCACTGGAGGTGTTTAGGAAGAACCTGGATGAGGCCCCTGGTGCCATGGTTCAGTTGATTAGATGGTGCTGGGTGATAGGTTGGACTTGATGATCTCAAAGGTCTTTTCCAGCCTGGTTAGTTCTGTTCTGTTCTCCTGGAGCTGCAGAGCTTTCAAAAGAATCATTTGATAAAAAGATGGGTTAGAAAGGGCCTTGGCCCTTGGAGAGGAAGTTACAGTGGTGGAAGGGAACAGACAGCACACAGAAATGCATTTTTAAGTAAACAGCACTTACTACATGATTGTGAAGAGGAATTCAGGCACTGAAGCATTAAATCTTTTTGGTTTTCATCCCAGCACGTCTTGATGTGATGTGTGAAGCCGCAGAGGCGTTGGCAGTAACACCAGGCATGTTCTCCTGAGGTAACACTTTCTGCTAGCAATGTGTGTGACGCCCCAACAGGCTGTCCAGGGAGGCTGGAGGCTTCATAGAACCATAGCATTGGTTTAGCTGGAAGAGATCTCTAAGGTCATCCAGTCCAACCAGCAACCCAACACCACCATGGCCACTGAACCGTGTCCCCAAGTGCCATGGCCACAGGTTTCTTCACCACCTCTCCAGGAGTGGCTGACTCCACCACCTCCCCGGACAATCTGTTCCAGTCCCTGACCACTCTTGCAGCAAAGGTGTTCAAGAGGGGACTGGATGTGGCCCTTGGTGCCATGGTCTAGCCATGAGGTCTGTGGTGACAGGTTGGACTCAGTGATCTTTGAGGTCTCTTCCAGCCTTGGTGATTCTGTGGAAGACGTTTTTCCTCATCTCCCACCTAACCCTCCCCTGGGCACAATTTCAGGCCGTGGCCTCTTGTTCCATCACCTGATCCCAGGGCCGAAAGACCAACCCTTGCCTCATTGCAGCCTCCTTTCAAGGAGCTGTAGAGAGCAAAATAACTGAGCTAGACAAAGCCAGGGCTGATCTGATGGACTATTGGTGGTAGTGCCCTGGAGCAAGTGGCTGGGCTTCCTGACATCTAAAGGTCCCTGTGATGGTTTTGCAGGAGCTGCTCCTAGCTGCTGGTACAACAAAGCCTAGCTCCACTGTAAGGCTGTTTTGCTGACTGTCAGCATCAGACTTCCTTGGGGATATAAAAAGGCACTTTTTTAGGCCCCATCCCTCCAAGCTGGTTCTTCACCCTCATTTGAGATCTGCTCTTAGGCTTTGCTTGCTAACAAGTGAGAACATAAAAGGAACATTAGCATGAAGCAGAGTGTGAGAGATTGCCATGGCAAAAATGCAGCTGACAAGGCATTTGCATATTTAGGGTAGGATGTTGCAGCAGCTGAAACCCTGCAGAGTGCCCAAGTGACACAGTTTTGTCTTTTTCTGCTTTCTTACCATGGGTTACAAACCCCTTCATGACAGAACTGAGACACAGCCAGAGAAGACAGAGGCAATGACTTCTCAAACTGTGGTTTGTGTGCCTGCTGTGGTACTCCTGCTGCGGAGCTGCAGTGGTTCTCCCTGAGGTTCACTCAGCACTAGCAGCGAGCTCACGTGGTGTGAGGGGACAAAAAGCAGCCAGGCTATCTTGTGCAAAAGCCACCTCAGCTCTCAGAGCTGCTTCTTTCTGCAGCCTTGTGGCTGTTCTGAGCTCACTTGGAGGGATGGGGTGCCAGGGGGTGTGGGGACTCAGAAATGAATAGATTTGAATTGAATTAACCAGGTTGGAAAAGACCTTTGAGATCATTGAGTCCAACCAATCACCCAGCACCATCTGATCAACTAAACCATGGCTCCAAGGGCCTCATCCAGTCTCTTCTTAAACACCTCCAGTGATGGGGACTCCACCACCTCCCTGGGCAGCACATTCCAATGGCCAATCTCTCTTTCTGGGAAGAACTTCTTCCTAACATCCAGCCTGTTTTGCTGACTGTCAGCATCAGAGTTCCTTGGGGATATAAAAAGGCACTTTTTTAGGCCCCATCCCTCCAAGCTGGTTCTTCACCCTGGCACAGCTTGAGACTATGTCCTCTTGTTCTGGTGTGGGCTGCCTGGGAGAAGAGACCAATCCCCACCTGGCTACAACCTCCCTTCAGGGAGTTGGAGAGAGCAAGAAGGTCTCCCCTGAGCCTCCTCTTCTCCAGGCTAAGCCTCTTCTCACAGGGCTGTGCTCTAGACCCCTCCCCAGCTTTGTTGCCCTTCTCTGGACACCTTCCAGCAAGTCACCATGTTTCCTAAACTGAAGGGCCCAGAACTGGACCCAGGACTCAAGGTGTGGCCTAACCAGTGCAGTGTCCAGGGGCACAATGACCTCCCTGCTCCTGCTGGCCACACTGTTCCTGATGCAGTCCAGGATGCCATTGGCCTTCGTGGCCCCCTGGGCACACTGCTGGCTCGTGTTTAGCCAGCTGTCAACCAGTATGCCCAGGTCCCTTCAGCCAGGTGCTGCTGCCAGGCATCATTTCTGCTGTGGAAACCCAGTCTGAGGCCCTGTTCAGGCAATCCCTTCAGCAGATGATCACCGCTGGTGTGAAGAGAGATTGTTCTCAACTCAGTGTTTGCAGCTAGAGCAGCTCTTGAGGAGAAAACTGTAGCTGCTTTAAATTTCCCGAGGAGGCTCCAGAGGGACTGGCTGGCTGAGGGTTCATTAATCAGCCCTGTTTCAGGGAAAGAACAGAGGAGATGCCAAAATTTGTTCTCTAGCTTGGCCTGATAATGTGCTGAAAATTCAGCTGATAAAGATTGGTGATTAGCAAAAGCAATTCTCCCAACAGTTGATTTACTTTATCCATCCCTGTGGGGACAGGCTGGGAGAGTTGGGGCTGTTCAGCCTGAAGAAGGCTCCAGGGAAGCCTTAGAGCAGCCTTCCAGTCCCTGAAGGAGGACACAGGAGAGCTGGGGAGGGACTTCTGTCACTACAAGCCCCTGTAAGGATGAGGGGCAATGGCTTTGAGCTGGGAGAGGGGAGATTGAGACTGGAGGAAGAAATTCTTTCCAGGACACTGGAACAGGTTGCCCAGGGAGGTTGTGGATGTGCCCTCCCTGGAGGTGTTCAATGCCAGGTTGGATGAGGCCCTGAGCAAGCTGGGCTGGTGGGAGGTGTCCCTGCCCATGGCAGGGGGGCTGGAACTAGATATCTTCAAGGTCCCTTCCAACCCTACCCATTCTCTGGTTGTATGAATCTCAGAGGACATTGTTCAGGTTAGAACTGAAATGGTCACTTTAAGGAAAGCAGCTGCTCTGGACGCTGAGGTCAGAGGTGCCGTTAGGCGGCAGCTGAGCTTGCACAACACGCTGACGTGAGTCTGTTCGACCCGCAGGATGGCCGGCTGTGGAGAAATCGATCACTCCATCAACATGCTGCCCACCAACAGGAAGGCCAACGAGCCGTGTGCCGGCGCGGCGCCGGCGCTGGCCGTGCCCGAGTGCGCCATCTGCCTGCAGACCTGCGTGCACCCCGTCAGCCTGCCCTGCCGCCACGTCTTCTGCTACCTGTGCGTGAAGGGAGCCTCCTGGCTGGGCAAGCGCTGCGCCCTCTGCAGGCAGGAGATCCCGGAGGACTTCCTGGACAAGCCGACCTTGCTGTCCCCGGAGGAGCTCAAGGCGGCCAGCAGAGGCAACGGAGAATACGCGTGGTACTACGAGGGCCGGAACGGTTGGTGGCAGTACGACGAACGCACCAGCAGGGAGCTGGAGGATGCCTTCTCCAAGGGCAAGAAGAGCACCGAGATGCTGATCGCTGGCTTCCTCTACGTGGCAGACCTGGAGAACATGGTGCAGTACCGCAGGAACGAGCACGGCCGCCGGCGGAAGATCAAAAGGGACATCATAGACATACCAAAGAAGGGGGTGGCCGGGCTGAGGCTGGACTGTGACACCGTCAACCTGGCCCGAGAGAGCTCTGCCGACGGCGCCGACAGCACGGCCGCGCCGGGGGCCGCGGCTCTGCAGCCCCTGGCGGCCGTTCCCGCCCGGCCTCTGCCCTCGCTGGACGGGCAGCTGCTGAGTCCTGCCAGCCCCTCGCCGGACGCCAGCGACTCCCTGGAGAACTCTTTTGCCCACTTGCAACTCAATGGAGACAGTATGGCTGAGAGGAGTCACAGGGGAGAGGGAGAAGAAGACCACGAATCCTCCTCTTCCGGTAGGGTGCCGGCTCCCGACACCTCGGTGGAGGAGACCGAGTCGGATGCCAGCAGCGATAGCGAGGATGCGTCCGTCCCGCTGCGGCAGCGCCTGCCCTCGGGCCAGCAGAGACACTCGAGCGCGAGCCAGCCGGCAGCGGCGGGGGGGCGGGGTGGTCAGCACCAGGTCTAGGAGGCCGGATGGACAGTGCACGGTCACCGAGGTGTAAAGCCAGAGCCATCCCAGCCCCCGGCCTCGCCCTGCAAATCCTCTGCCCGCGCCGGCAGCGCGCTCGAACCTCGCGGCGTGTCTGGTGGGAGGGGTGGGGTGAAGGGGAGAAGCGGATTCGGCCCTCTTCAACTTTAAAGTCTCTTAACATGTCTCAGCTGGAAGACTCCTTAACTGTAGGGAACTGGGTTGTGCTGTGAGTGGTTTGAAAGCTGCTTAGCAATGCTCGGTTTCCTTGGCAATGTCTCGTGTTTCTTTTGTAGCATTTCCCTCCCCTCCATCCCCAATCCCCGCCCCGCCCCCGGATACTCAGTCCCCTTTTGGCCAATGTATATCTGCTGTACAACTTGGAATTGTCTTCATTACCTGACTGTTGCATTAAGTGTCTTAACTGCTTTCTGCATGGATTGGTGTCTGAAAAGGAGACTGAAGCAGCGTGGGAGAAGGCAGGAGGTTGGGTGTGAGCGGGATGCTTAACTTAAATGTGAGGTAAAACCCAAATAGATGTGAGTTGGGAGTTTAAAACCAACGTGTTTCTTCTAGACAGGAGCAATCATTCACCTTCCCTCGGTGGACGTGACCAAGAAATGCTGTTGAACTTCTGTTGCAGGTTCTTCCCTAGACACTCTTCATGGCATCCTGGCTGGCTTTTGCCATGTAGTCCCTTGTAGGTTTGGGTGTGGAGGCCCTCCGCGGTCTGTCTCGGTTTTGTTACGGAGTTTATAATTTAATAAAACTACATTTTACCAGGAGCAGCCTCGGCTCTGGCTCCGCCCTGCCTTCCCCTGGCGCTGCAGGCACCCCAAGGGCAACCTGGTGTGAGCCAGAAGGGCAGGAGAGGGGCCGCCGCTGCCCCCCGCGGCCCCGCCGCCGCTGCCCCCCGCGGCCCCACTGCTTCTACCCTGCTGCTGCCACTGCTGCCCCCCCGCGGCCCCCCTGCCCCGCTGCTGCGCCCCCGCTGCTTCTGCCCCGCTACTGCTGCTACTGCCCCCCGCGGCCCCACTGCTCCTGCCCCTCACTGCCCTGCTGCTTCTGCCCCACTGCTGCTGCTCCCCACGGCCCCCGCGGCCCTGCTGCTGCCACTGCTGCCCCCCACGGCCCCGCTGCTTCGGCCCCCGCTGCTGCCACTGCTGCCCCCTGCGGCCCCCCTGCCCCGCTGCTGCTGCCCCGGCCCCCCGCGGCCCCGCTGCCCCGCTGCTTCTGCCCCGCTGCTGCTGCCGCTGCCCGCGGCCCCGCTGCCACTGCCCCCCGCTGCCACTGCCCCCCACGGCACCACTGCTCCTGCCCCTCGCTGCCCCGCTGCCACTGCCCCCGCGGCACCACTGCTCCTGCCCCTCGCTGCCCCGCTGCTTCTGCCCCACTGCTGCTGCTCCCCACGGCCCCGCTGCCCCACTGTTTCTGCCCTGCTGCCCCTGCCCCTCGCTGCCCCACTGCTGCTGCCCTGCTGCTTCTGCCCTGCTGCTGCTGCCCCCGCTGCCCCTGCCCTGCTGCTTCTGCCCCTCTGCTGAGGCCCCCACCCTCCAATCCCGCCCCCAGCAGAAGGAGGACACAGAGCTGTTGGAGCAAGGCCCAGAGGAGAGCCCCTGGCTGGCTGCAGCTGTGAAGCACTGGAAGCAGTGAGGCTGGTGAGAGGTCAGTAAGCAGTCAGCAAGTTTTGAACACACTCTTGAGATGAAGCTAGGAGCAAGCAGTAAGTGGCAATTCCCTTCTCTGCTTTAAGCCATTACCTGCAGCAGGAGATGTGGCCTAAGCCACACTGCATGAGGTGGTTTGCTCCCTGCAATGAGTGAGTTGCAATTTGCACAGCACAGGCAGAGAGAGGCCCAGGGGAGCAGAAGGAAATCACACTGCTATGAAACCTACAGCAGGGCTTCATTTCCACAACTGATAACCAAAGACCCACTAAGAGAGCACACCTAGCCTGCAAGGCAGGTAAGTACATTTCTCTCAGCAGCAGAGCTCATCAAGGCAACCTGGAGAGGAAAAGGCTCTGGGAGACCTCAGAGTAGCTTTCCAGTACCTGAAGTGGGCTATAGGAGAGCTGGGGAGAGACTTTTTTATGAGGGTTTGTTGTGACAGGCCAAGGGGCAATGGCTTTGAGCTGGAAGAGGGGAGATTGAGACTGGAGGTACAAGAATTTCTTGCCAGTGAGGCTGGGGAGTCACTGGAAGAGTTTGCCCAGGGAGGGTGCGGATGTCACCTCCCTGGAAGCGCGTTCAAGGCCAGGTTGGATGAAGCCTTGAGCAACCTGAGCTGAGGGGAAGCCCTGCCTATGGCAGGGGGCTGGACCTGGATGATCTTTGAGGTCCTTCCACCACAAACCCCTCTGTGATTAGGACTGTTAGAGATACTGTGCTGTATGCAAGGGTTTTTAATGAGCATGAAGGTCTCCTCCCCCAGACTGCTTCAGTGACTGCATGATTCGGAGTCGTTAAACAATTCGTTGCTATTCAAGTTAGAAAACCAAAATTAACTGCAGACAAAATCATCTTCAGCCTTGTTGCAGAAGAGTTCTCCTCCTCCTCTCAGCACCTTCCCAGGCTGCTGTCACTGCTCTCCCTCAGTGGGTGGTGAGGACCGGGTGGAATCTGCTGGGGCTGTCCCTGTGGCTGCGGCAGGGCAGGGCAGGGACGTTGCTGCCGACGGGAATTACCCCGTCCTGAAGCGATTCCATTCAAGGCCTGGGTTAGTGAAAGCTTTGTCTGCAAAAGGCTCGAGGCAAGAACATTTCCTGGCCTCCACCGTCATTTATGCTTTGGCCTTCTAAGCAGTGCCTCCAGATTGGCAGGGCCGCCCCACAGAGTCCCCAAAACCTCCTTCTCTGTCCTGAGGGCAGCCTGCAGCGGCAGCTCTCCGCCGGCCGTCACCACCCTTTTCGCGGCCCGAACGACGCTGGCCGGCCCCGCTGTGTACTGACTCAGCCAGGCTTGGGCTTCCTCTAAGGCTTTGGTTCCTTCTGACGAGGACAAGGTCTGCTCTGAGAGCCCCAGGCGCAGAGCCGTCTCGGGGTCCACCGCGGTGGCTCCGCTGAGGAGGCGCAGGGCGGCCCCCGTGCCGACGATGCGCACCAGCCGGGCACCTCCGCCCCAGCCCGGCGCCAGCCCCATCAGCCTGTGCACGAAGCGAATCTCGCTCCCCGGGCTCATCAACCTGCACACCAACCACAAACAGGCAGAGGTCAAGCGGTGCCCCCACGGCAGCGCTCAGGTCATCCCCACACACTCCACAGGGCGTGGAGCACAGGGCGTGGGAGGAGGAGGAGCAGCTGAGGGAGGTCAGTCTGGAGAAGAGGAGGCTGAGGGGAGACCTCATTGCTCCCTGCAGCTGCCTGAGAGGAAGTTGCAGTGAGGTTGCTCCCCAGGATCAGGTGATGATAGAATGAGGAAATGGCCTGAAATTGTGCCAGGGGAGGGTTAGGTTGGAGAGGAGGAAAAATGTCTTTGCTGCGGGAGTGGTCAGGGATTGGCACAGGCTGCCCAGGGAGGTGGTGGAGTCCCCATCCCTGGAGGTGTTCAAGAAACCTGTGGCCATGGCACTTGGGGACATGGTTTCGTGGCCATGGTGGGGTTGGGTTGCACTAGATGATCTCAGAGGGCTTTTCCAACCAAAATGATTCTATGATTGTTTGATTCTCTATTTTCTCTTTCTCTCTGCCTCCAGAGACTGATCCAAGCTGACAGCCAGAGCTTAACTGTTCCCTCACTGCCTTAGCTGCAGCTCTGGAACCTTCTGGAACTGAGAGAAGTAGCCTGGCAGAAGGAAAGGTTCTTGGTGCCCACCCTGATAGCTGCAGCTGGTTCTGAAAAGGGTTTGAGAAGGGCACTGCAGCTGGAGGGCAGGTGGCACTCATTCACAGTGCCTTCCCACCTCATGCCTGAAGTCACTGTATGGCAGGTCATCTGGATTTTACCCCAAAACATTGCTGAGAAGCCCAATGGCATCCTGGCCTGCATGAGGAACAGTGTGGCCAGCAGGAGCAGGGAAGTCATTCTGCCCTGGACTCAGCACTGGTTAGGCCACACCTTGAGTCCTGTGTCCAGTTCTGGGCGCCTCAGTTTAAGAAGGACATTGAGAGACTTGAAGGTGTCCAGAGAAGGGCAACAAGGCTGGGGAGGGGTCTGGAGCACAGCCCTGTGAGGAGAGGCTGAGGGAGCTGGGGTTGCTTAGCCTGGAGAAGAGGAGGCTCAAGGGAGACCTTCTTGCTCTCTCCAACTCCCTGAAGGGAGGTTGTTGCCAGGTGAGGGTTGGTCTCTTCTCCCAGGCACCCAGCACCAGAACAAGAGGACACAGTCTCAGGCTGTGCCAGGGGAGGTTCAGGCTGGATGTTAGGAACAAATTCTTCCCAGCAAGAGAGATTTGCCACTGGAATGTGCTGCCCAGGGAGGTGGTGGAGTCACCATCCCTGGAGGTGTTCAAGAGGAGATTGGATGTGGCACTTGAAGCCATGGTTTAGTAGTCATGAGGTGCTGGGTGACAGGTTGGACTTGATGATCTTTGAGGTCTTTTCCAACCTTATTGATTCTATGATTCTGTGATTGTGGTGGTCTTAACATTGACCTGGAGAGGGAAGGTTCTGCCTGCACCCTGCTGCTTGGTTACAGCACAGTTGGGCTGGTTTCTGTTCCATGCTCTACGAGGTCCCTAGGAGTTGGATTTCTAACTGCTCACTACAGCCTGAATCTCCCCACCTCCAGCTTCATCCCATTCCCCCTAGTCCTATCACTCCCTGAGATCCTGAGAAGTCCCTCCCCAGCCTTCCTGTAGCCCCCTTCAGATACTGGAAGACCCCAATGAGGTCACCTCAGAGCCTTCTCCTCTCCAGCCCCAACTCCTTCAGTCTGTCCTCACAGGAGAGGTGCTCCAGCCCTCTGCTCATCCTCATGGCCCTTCTCTGACACCTTCCAGCACATCAGAGCAGGGGAAAAACCTCTAGGCACAGAAACATGCAGGAGAGATCATAAAAATCATAGAATGGTTTGGAAGGGACCTTAAAGATCATCTGGTTCCAACCTCCCACCATGGGCAGGGACACCTCCCACCAGCCCAGGCTGCTCAAGGCCTCATCCAGCCTGGCCTTGAACACCCCCAGGGAGGAGGCAGCCACAGCCTCCCTGGGCAGCCTGTGCCAGGGCCAGATGTACAGGAACAGAACAGTACTTGCTTGCTCCTCAGAGGATGCTGTGCAGTGTGGGTGCTTGCTGCAGTTCAGAAGACGAGATGGAAATGACACTTGTGAAGCAGATCAGCTGCTGCCTCAAGCACTAATTGGCTCTCTGAAGGTCAGCCTTGTAACACCAAGAGCTGCACACAAGCCTGCTCCCTAACAGTGAAAGCACAGAGGTGAACAGCTTCCAAAAGGGGAAAGAAAAGGACACCCCTACAGAAACCACCAACCCAACAACAGTGCAGCTACTTGCAGGGCCACACAGAGCCCAGCTCTGCTGCTCTTCCCTGTCAGCCTGCTTGGCTGCTTTGTTCTCAGGCAGGGCACCATCAGCATTCATGCCATGCTGCAAAGCACCAGGGCTGAAGAGCTTAGGCTTTATCCCAGCCCCAACACAATGCACAAAGGCAACAGCTGACACACCAGATTGCATGAGAGCCTTTCTGTAGAGCCAGTGCAGGGAGGTGGTGTGACAAAAGGAAGACAGAGGAGTGTTGCAGGGGAGGAAAGGCTTTTAGCTAACATTAGCAAGTGCCTGCCAAACCCAGCAGATCCCAGGGAGCTCAGGCCTCCTCTCCAAAGGAAATCACAGAGTCACAGAATGTTAGGGGTTGGAAGGGACCTCTGGAGATCATCAAGCCCACCCCCACTGCCACAGCAGCACCAGCCAGGGCAGGTCACACAGGAGCACAGCCAGGCTGCTTTTGCAAGTCTCCAGAGCAGGAGACTCCACAGCCCCTCTGGGCAGCCTGCTCCAGGGCTCAGCACCCTCACAGTAAAGTTTTTCCTCATGTTGAGGTGGAACTTTCTGACTTCCAGCTTGCCCCTGTTGTTCCTTGCCCTGTTACTGGGCACCACTAAAAAGAGGCTGGGCCCTTCCTCTTGACACCCACCCCTCAGATATCTATGGACATGGATCAGATCCCCTCTCAGCCTTCCCTTCTCCAGGCTACACAGCCCCAGGGCTCGCTCTCAGCCTCTCCTCATCACACAGATGTTCCAGTCCTCAGCATCCTCATGGCCTCTGTTAGACTCTCTCCAGTAATTCCCTGTCCCTCTTGAACTGGGGAGCCCAGAGCTGGACACAATACTGCAGGGGAGGCCTCACCAGGGCAGAGTGGAGCAGCAAGAGAACCTCCCTTGACCTGCTGGCCACAGGCTTCTTAATGCACCCCAGGATGCCTCTGGGCCCCAAGGGCCTAGGTGAACTCACTGTCCACCAGCACTTGCAGGTGGGTAACTCTACTCTTTTCCATGCTAAACAGCCTCAGGGCTCTCTGCCTGTCTTTGTAAGGTAGGTTCCCCAGCTCCCTCAGCATCTTTGTGGCTCCCCTTCAGGAGCTCCCTGTCCCTCTTGAACTGGAGAGCCCAGAGCTGGACACAATACTGCAGGGGAGGCCTCACCAGGGCAGAGTGGAGGGGGAAGAGAACCTCCCTTGACCTGCTGGCCACACTCTTCTTAATGCACCCCAGGATGCCACTGGACTTCTTGGCCACCAGGGCTCATTGCTCTCTCAGGGTCAGCTTACTGCCCACCAGCACTCCCAGGTCCTTCTCTGTGGAGCTGCTTTGCAGAGGTCAGTCACTAACCTGTGCTGGTGGGTCCAGAGGAGGCCACAAAGCTGATCAGAGGGCTGGAGCACCTCCCACATGGGGACAAGAAGGGAGAGTTGGGGCTGTTCAGCCTGGAGAAGGGAAGGCTGCAGGGAGATCTTAGAGCAGCTGGCTCAGTTTACAGAGCAATGTGCTGACAGCCAGTGTCCCCTGGGAATGCAACAGTGAAAACATTACCAAGGGCTTCATTCCAGCTGTGCTCAGCCCTGTGGAGCTCCAAAGCCAGAAGTGGTCACACAGAGCCAGGCCTCTGCCTGCAGGAGGTCTCATAAGAGAGGTCAGTAAGACAATGCTGGGCTTGTGGAATCTGAGAGTGTCCCAAGCTCCACAGAAAATACTGAGACACGTAGGAGGAGGGCACAGAGCTGGGGAAAGGTCTGGAGAAGAGGGCTGGGGAGGAGCAGCTGAGGGAGCTGGGGTGGTTTAGTGTGGAGAAGAGGAGGCTGAGGGGAGACCTCACTGCCCACTACAACTCCCTGAAAGGAGGCTGGAGCCAGGTGGGAGGTGGTCTCTTCTTCCTAGCAACAAGATGTGAGGAAATGGCCTCAAGTTGCACCAGGGGAGGCTTAGGTTGGATGTTAGGGGAATTTTCTTACCCAGGTGCATTTCACAAGCTTCCAGCATCATCCCTGCCCTAGGTGATCCTGCTTTGGCAAGGGGTTGGACTTGATGACCTCTGGAGGTCCCTCCCAAGCCTGCTGTGATTCTGTGCTTGTGCTTCTGAAAGCCATGATGTCACCAAAAGGTTGCCCAAAACCCTGAGCCTGTTGCCAGTGCCCTGGATTTTGTTCCACTCCCTGCCTGACTCCAGGGGTCACGTAAGGACACAGTTGCTGACTTCCAGCCTTCTCCTGGGAGCTGGCACAAGACTGGCACAGCGAGGAGGGAGGCAGCACCTGCTCCTCAGCTGTGGGTACAGAGGGACCTCCACAGGCTGGACAGATGGGCAGACTCCAAGGGCAGGAGACTGAACACATCCAAGTGCCAGGTGCTGCACATTGGCCACAGCAACCCCAGGCAGTGCTACAGGCTGGGGTCAGAGTGGCTGAGAGCAGCCAGGCAGAGAGGGACCTGGGGGTGCTGGTTGATGGGAGGCTGAACATGAGCCTGCAGTGTGCCCAGGCAGCCAAGAGGGCCAAGGGCATCCTGGCCTGCATCAGGAACAGTGTGGCCAGCAGGAGCAGGGAGGTCATTCTGCCCCTGTACACTGCACTGGTTAGGCCACACCTTGAGTCCTGTGTCCAGTTCTGGGCTCCTCAGTTTAAGAAAGATGTTGAGTTGCTGGAAGGTGTCCAGAGAAGGGCAACAAAGCTGGGGAGGGGTTTGGAGCACAGCCCTGTGAGGAGAGGCTGAGGGAGCTGGGGTTGCTTAGCCTGCAGAAGAGGAGGCTCAGGGGAGACCTTCTTGCTCTCTCCAACTCCCTGAAGGGAGGTTGCAGCCAGGTGGGGGTTGGTCTCTTCTCCCAGGCAAGCAGCACCAGAACAAGAGGACACAGTCTCAAGCTGTGCCAGGGGAAGTTTAGGCTGGAGGTGAGGAGAAAGTTCTTCCCAGAAAGAGTAATTTGCCACTGGAATCATAGAATCCATAAGGTTGGAAAAGATCTCAAAGATCATCAAGTCCAACCTCTCACCCAACACCTCATGACTAGACCATGGCACCAAGTGCCACATCCAATCCCCTCTTGAACACCTCCAGGGATGGGGACTCCACCACCTCCCTGGGCAGCACATTCCAGTGGCTAACAACTCTCTCTGGGAAGAACTTTCTCCTCACCTCCAGCCTAAACCTCCTTCTTGGCCACCTGGGCACACTGCTGGCCCATGTTCAGCCTGCTCTCAACAACTACCTCCAGGTCCCATTCTGCCTGGCTGCTCTCCAGCCACTCTGACCCTAGCCTGGGAATGTGCTGCCCAGGGAGGTGGTGGAGTCCCCATCCCTGGAGGTGTTCAAGAAAGGCTTGGATGTGGCACTTGGAGCCATGGTTTAGTTGTCAGGAGGTGTTAGTTTTGGACTTGATGATCTCTGAGGTCTTTTCCAACCTGCTTGATTCTGTGATTCTACAAGTTAAGAGCTTCTGACTTGAGCACAGGCTGCAGCTCATGCCTGTGGAGACTTAACCTGGAAACCTAAATACTGGCAGTTAATTACATGCCAAGACTGTGACCTAATAATGGCAACTTAGGGTCATAAATCCTAGGAGGAAAGACAAGCCAGGAATACTTTCATCAGCATTCAGGTGCAGAGGGTACAGGGGTTTATGTTTAATTAAAGAAACCTCCTTCCAGGCTTGTTCACTGTTCCCACACACAAGCAATGTGGCTGTTACAGAAACTCACCTGACAACAGCTGCACTGGCCAGGCCTTTGGGTTGTGGTGGCTGGTTTTTGCAGTAAGAATCATACAATGGTCAGGGCTGGAAGGGACCTCAAGGCTCAGCCAGTTCCAGCCCCCCTGCCATGGGCAGGGACACCTCACACCACAGCAGGTTGCTCACAGCCACAGCCAGCCTGGCTGCAAACACCTCCAGGCAGGAGGCTTCCACCACCTCCTGGGCAGCCTGTGCCAGGCTCTCACCACCCTCCTGGGCAACAACTTCTTCCTCATATCCAATCTCAATCTCCCCATTTCTAGTTTTGCTCCATCCCCCCAGTCCTATCACTCCCTGACACCCTCAACAGTCCCTCCCCAGCTTTCCTGTAGCCCCCTGCAGATGCTGGAAGGCCACAATTAGGTCTCCTGGGAGCCTTCTCTTCTCCAGACTGCACAACCCCAACCTCCCTCAGTCTGTCCTCACAGCAGAGCAGCTCCAGCCCTCTGCTCATCCTCGTGGCCCTTCTCTGGACACCTTCCAGCACCTCCAGATCCTTCCTGGCACAGAGGCTCCAGAACTGGACCCAGAGCTCCAGCTGTGGTCTCAGCAGAGTGGAGCAGAGGGGCAGAATCCCCTCCCTGCCCCTGCTGGCCACACTTCTCTTGCTGCAGCCCAGGCTCTGCTTGGCTCTCTGGGCTGCAAGTGCTCCCTGCTGGCTCCTGTTGAGCTTCTCCTCCCCCAGCACCCCCAAGGCCTTCTCTTCAGGGCTGCTCTCTAGCCAGTCCCTGCCCAGCCCCCTACTCACGTTTTGGGCACCTCCAGGGATGGCAACTCCACTCTGGGCAGCCTGTTCCTGTGCCACTTACTATTCAATCAATTGGGTTAATTGGATAGGTTTTAAAGGCTCAGAAAGCCCCAATTAAACATGTAACCAAGAACTCCTTGCTAATTATACTCAGCAGCTTTTGGAACTGCAGCAGTGCAGTGAGTATCAGCCAGCCCCAGCTGTTCCATGCTTGCCCACACAGCTTGCTAGCACTTTGTTCCTCCTGCTCCCCTCTCATGTCTGCTCTCTCATGGAGAGCTTCTCATGTTTCTGTCCCAAAGAATGAAGCCAGCAGGCACTGCAGCAGTTGCTGCTTCACAGTTGGGGCAACAAGAAGTGAGGCCTCCAAAGTGAAACTTCTGCAAGCCTGATGTAGCTCAGAATTTGTCCTGCTCTTGGGGGTTGGTTTGGTGCTACTCTGGGACCATACAAACAGCCCATCACAAATCTGCTCTCTCTGCAAAGCCCTTAGTCACTCACCTGACAGCTGCCTGAATGGTAGCCACTGAGGGATATCAAAATGAAGGCAAAGTGATAGAGGCACAGAATGGTTTGGGTTAGGGGAGACCTCAAAGACTATCCCCTGGGCTGGGACACCTTCCACTACACCAAGCCACTCAAAGCCCCATCCAGCCTGACCTTGAATGCCTCCAGGGAAGGGGCACCCACAACCTCCCTGGGCAACCTGTTCCTTGTCTCAACCACCCTCACAGTAAAGAGTTTCTCCTCATATCTCTCTTAACCTACCCTCTCCCTTGCCAAGCCACTCAAGCCACTCAAAGCCCCTTCCAGCCTGACCTTGAATGCCTCCAGGGAAGGGGCACCCACAACCTCCCTGGGCAACCTGTTCCTGTGTCTCACCACCCTCACAGTAAAGAGTTTCTCCTTTCTCTGGCTGAGAGGGGATCTGATCAATGCCTATCAATATCTGAGGGGTGGGTGCCAAGTGGAAGGGGCCAAGCTCTTTCTGGTGGTGCCCAGTAGTAAGACAAGAAACACCAGGTACAAGCTTGAACACAGAAGGTTTCACCTTGACATGAGGAGAAACTTCTTTGCAGTGAGGGTGACAGAGCCCTGGAGCAGGCTGCCCAGGGAGGCTGTGGAGTCTCCTTCTCTGGAGACATTCAAACCCCACCTGGATGCATTCCTGTGCAGATTACCCTGGGTGACCCTGCTCTGGGAGGGAGGTTGGACCTGATGATCTCTAGAGGTCTCTTCCAGCCTCTCATGTGCTGTGATACTTGAGGTTTAAAGCAAGTCAATGATACCCAAAATTAAACCCACCAAACACCCTGCTGAGCCTCCCAGGCACAGAGTGTTCCAGGCACAGGCTGGAACTTGGTGTCACAGGAGCAGGCTTGATGCCAGCCTGAGAAAGCTCACCCCCACTTTTCTCCCAGCTCTTTGCAGATGACACAGGACTTTATTTAGAGTCACTGAATCATTTTGTAACAGTGCATCCATTCCCCATCCCCCCAACAAGAGCAGCCAAGTACCAGGCTTCACAGAAAGCAGCCTAGAAAAGCAGCTCAGCTCTTCCCAGCACACGCTGCCTCCACCACCTGCCTCTTCCAGTGCACTCTCAATGACCAGGGCCAAAATCAGACCCAAAAGCAGCCAGCTCCAGAGGTGTTTTCTTGAACAGGAGTTCAGAAGAATAGTGAAGAGGTGATTTGGAACAGTCAGCATGGCTTGGCCAAGGGCAAATCCTGCCTGACACACCTGGTGGCCTTCTCTGAGCAGGTGACAGCATTAATAGCTGAGGGGCGAGCAACTGATGTTGTTTCCCTGGCCCTGAGCAAAGCCTTCGGCACTGTCCCGCACCACCTCCTGGGCTCCAGGCTGGTGACACATGGGTTTGATGGGTGACCACTGCATGGATACAGAACTGGCTTGATGGCTGCACCCAAAGAGTGGCTGTCAACGGGTCCATGGCCCAGTGGAGGCCAGGGACAAGCAGAGTCCCTCAGGGATCAGTCCTGGGACCTGTCTTGTTCAACATCTTTGTGGGTGCCATGGACAGTGGCATCGAGTGCAGCCTCAGCAAGGCTGCTGATGACACCAAGCTGTGTGGTGCAGCAGACAGCTGGAGGGAAGGGATCCATCCAGAGGGACCTGGACAGGCTGGAGAGGTGGGCACAAGCCAACCTCAGGAGCTTCAACAAGACCAAGGGCAGGGTCCTGCAGCTGGGTCGAGGCAATCCCAGGCACAAATCCAGGCTGGGCAGGGACTGGCTGGAGAGCAGCCCTGAGGAGAGAGACTTGGGGGTGCTGGGGGAGGAGAAGCTCACCAGGAGCTCTCAGTGTGCACTTGCAGCCCGGAAAGCCAATCAGAGCCTGGGCTGCAGCAGGAGAAGTGTGGCCAGCAGGGCAAGGGAGGGGATTCTCCCCCTCTGCTCAGCCCTGCTGAGACCCCACCTGGAGTACTGCCTCCAGTTCTGGAGCCTCTATTGCAAGAGGGATCTGGAGGTGCTGGAAGGTGTCCAGAGAAGGGCCATGAGGATGAGCAGAGGGCTGGAGCTGCTCTGCTGTGAGGACAGACTGAAGGAGTTGGGGCTGTTCAGTCTGGAGAAGAGAAGGCTCCCAGGTGACCTCATTGTGACCTTCCAGGATCTGAAGGGGGCTACAGGAAGGCTGGGGAGGGACTGCTCAGGATCTCAGGGAGTGATAGGACTAGGGGGAATGGAATGAAGCTGGAGGTGGGGAGATTCAGGCTGGAGGGGAGGAGGAAGTTCTTCCCCATGAGAGTGGTGAAGCCCTGGAATGGGTTGTCCAGGGAGGTGGTTGAGGCCCCGTCCCTGGAGGTGTTTAAGCCCAGGCTGGATGAGGCTCTGGCCAGCCTGATCTAGTGTGGGGTGTCCCTGCCCATGGCAGGGGGGTTGGAACTAGATGATCCTTGTGGTCCCTTCCCACCCTGACTGATTCTATGATTCTATGATTCTTCTGGGTTGGCTGGGAGCCCCCAGAGAACTTCCTGAGGATGCCTCAATCCCCTTGTCCCAGATCCTTGATAAAGATGTTGAAGAGAGCTGGGGCCAGCACCACTTGTGACTGGCCACCAGCTGGCATTAACTCCATTGCCCACCTCTCTCTGGGCCTGGCCAGCAGCCCCAGTTTAAGCCAGCAAAGTGCCCACCCGGCCGTGCCACGAGCAGCCAGCTTCTCCAGCTCCCTTCTGCCCTGCCCTCACTAACACTCTGCTCCTCTTCCACTTCCTAGCTCTTACTTTATTCCTCTTGCCCCTTCTTCAGGGGGTCACAGGCAGCTGCAGCCTCTCTTACCAGCCCATTCTTTTCAGGGTGGTTTTCACCTTTGGGTCTCAGAGTCATGAAACTGTCTGGTTCGGAAGGGACCTCCAAAGGTCCTCCAGTCACAGGATGTCAGCGGTTGGAAGGGACCTCCTCAGATTGAGTCCAACCCCCTGCCAGAGCAGGATCACAGAACCATAGAATCCAGTGCAGGTCACACAGGAACCCATCCAGATGGGTCTTGAAAGGCTCCAGTGAAGGAGACTCCACAACCTCTCTGGGGAGCCTGTTCCAGTGGTCCATGGAACTTACAGTGAAGAAGTTCCTCCTCGTGTTGTAGTCCAACCCTCTCTGCAGTCAGCAGGGACATCCTCCACTAGCTCAGGTTGCCCAGAGCCCTGTCAAGTCTAACCATGAATATCTCCAGGGATGAGGCATCAACCATCTTCCTGGGCAACCTGTTCCAGGGTTCCACCACCCACATAGTAAAGAACTTGTCCCTGACATCCAATGTAAACCTGCTCTGCTCCAGCTCGAAGCCATTGCCCCTGGTCCTGTCCCTGCAGGCCTTTGCAAGCAGTCTCTCTCCATCCTTCCTGTAGCCTCCTTCAGGCACTGGCAGGCTGCTCTAAGGTCTCCTCAGAGCTTCCTCTTCTCCAGGCTGAACCAACCCCAGCTGCCTCAGCCTGTCCTCATAGCAGAGCTGCTCCAACCCCCTGATCATTTTCATAGCCCTCCTCTGGACCTGCTCCATCAGGTCCATGTCTTAGCCACAAAGCAGCTTTAAGCTGTTCTGTACAGGCTGCAAAAGTCTCCATAGTATCATAGTATCAGTCAGGGTTGGAAGGGACCACAAGGATCACCTAGTTCCAACCCCCCTGCCATGGGCAGGGACACCCCACACTAGATCAGGCTGGCCAGAGCCTCATCCAGCCTGGGCTTAAACACCTCCAGGGACTGGGCCTCAACCACCTCCCTGCACAACCCATTCCAGGGCTTCACCACTCTCATGGGGAAGAACTTCCTCCTCACCTCCAGCCTGAATCTCCCCACCTCCAGCTTCATTCCATTCCCCCTAGTCCTATCACTCCCTGAGATCCTGAGCAGTCCCTCCCCAGCCTTCTTGTAGCCCCCTTCAGATCCTGGAAGGTCACAATGAGGTCAGCTGGGAGCCTTCTCTTCTCCAGACTGAACAGCCCCAACTCCTTCAGTCTGTCCTCATAGCAGAGCATCTCCAGCCCTCTGCTCATCCTCGTGGCCCTTCTCTGGACACCTTCCAGCACCTCCAGATGCCTCTTGTAACAGGGGCTCCATGCACCAGTGAGCTACCCCCAGAATACTGCTCACCCAGAAATGACTCACTCTGGAAATCTCAAATGTCACATGAGTCTTGCCTTCCAAAACCAAAAAAGGAGCTGCAGATTCTTGGATTTAGTTGTAGCAAACATTTCCAGCAGCAGAGCTGGCCTTCAGACCAAAGCAAACATTCCCATGAGGAAAGACCCAGGCATGTTTTACCTGATGATCTGATGAAGAAAAGACCACTTGGAGGTAAAAGGGGGCTGAGAACTGAAATGTTCAGGCAAACCTGCCTGCCAGTGTTCAGAATCAGAGAATCAGAGAATCAATAAGGTTGGAAAAGACCTCAGAGATCATCAAGTCCAACCTGTCACCCAACACCTCATGACTAACTAACCCATGGCACCCAG